>ML993916.1:58364-91003 GCA_010093945.1 Delitschia confertaspora ATCC 74209
ACCTTTACTGTCCTGCGCGCCGACGTCGACCTTTCCTGTCTCGAGAAACAGCTTGACCACGGCTTCGTGCCCTCCCTTGGCTGCCAGCCAGAGTGGCGTCTGATTGTAGTACTTGTCCTTCGGGTCGACTTCGACCTTGCCTGTCTCGAGCAGCAGCTTGACCACGGCCTCGTGCCCTCCCTTGGCTGCCGCCGAGAGCGGCATCAGATCGTAGCCCTTGTCCTTCGTCTCGACGTCGACCTTGCCTGTCTCGAGCAGCAGCTTGACCACGGCCTCATGCCCTCCCTCAGCTGCCACCCAGAGCGGCGTCAGACCGCGTTGATTATCCTTCACGTTGGCTTCGACCTTGCCCGTATCGAGCAGCAGCTTGACTACAGCCTCATGCCCTCCCTTGGCTGCCACCCAGAGCGGCGTCAGACCGCGGTCCTTATCCTTCGCGTTGGCTTCGATCTTGCCCGTCTCGAACAGCAGCTTGACCACGGCCTGGTGCCCTTCCTGGGCTGCTATTCTAAGCGGCGTCAGACCGCGGTACTTTTCTTTCCCCTCGACGTCGACCTTGCCTGTCTCGAGCAGCAGCTTGACTACACCCTCGTGCCCTCCCTTGACTGCTAGTCTGAGCGGCGTCAGACCGCGGTAGATGTCATTGGGGTCGACCTCGACCTTTCCCGTCTCGAGCAGCAGCTTGACCACAGCCTTATGCCCTCCCTCCGCTGCCACCAAGAGCGGTGTCAGACGGCCGTACTTGTCCTTCACGTCTACGTTGGCCTTGCCTGTCTCGAGCAACAGCTTGATCACAGCCTCATGCCCTCCCTCGGCTGCCACCCAGAGCGGCGTCAGGCCGCGGTCCTTATCCTTCGCGTTGACCTCGACCTTGCCCGTCTCGAGCAGCAGCTTGACCACGGCTTCGTGCCCTCCCTTGGCTGCCCACAAGAGCGGCGTTTGACCGTATTGGCTGTCCTGCAAGTCTGGATCAACACCATCCTTCGCAAGCAGTAACTGTACTACACTATTGTACCCGTTCTCTGCGGCCCATGATAGCGGCGTCAGACCATATCGACCTTTCAATGTGTACGGATGCTTTACTTTAAACGCTACCTTATAGCCCTCAATTGCTTCTCGAAGCCTCTCTTCTGCCTTTTTATACTTTCGTAAGTCTCCTAATATCGATGCAACGTTCCACGCTCTGGTCGCTTTGTCTAAAAGGCCTTCTCTGTCTGTCTTTGAAAGTTCTGACACCCGGTTATTTGTCCGTATTAATATTTCGTATATTTCTGACTCTTGCAAATTCTCTGAGGAATCTTTCCAGTCCCAGACGAGTAGAAAATCGCGGACGAATTGTTTTACCAATTGGAAGTGGTTCGACCACTCGATATATCCTTCCTCTAACCGTGTATCCTCCAGAGGAGTAGCTGCAGTCATGATAAGGGTGAAATAATCCCCACATAATCTGATGATTGCGGGTTCTGAAGCTCCCTCAAAAAGGCAGATAAAGTCTCCCTCTCGGATTGATTTTGCTGAGGGCCGAAGAGTCCAGTGCATTTTCATATCTTCCGGTTGGCCAGGTATGTTCTTGAAAATGACATCCACACCCTGGCTATCATCTAAAGCATCCTTATACACTGAGGACACCTCACCAAGAATGCAGCCCTTGCTCTTAATTATTGCGATTTCCTTATCACTCCAAGTCTCTACAGATATCTTTTCGCCAAGAAGAAACTTAGCTAGCCGCTGCAAGAGCTCCTCCCATGGAACTCGGTAGTCAGGCGCCAGGTTAGCTTTGCGAAGGTCATCGGAGCTCATGCCGAGCAAGTAATATACCTTATCGTGGCGCTTAGTAGCTATTCGGGTATGGTACATATCTACCAGTCCACCTAGAGGACATATCTCTTGGGAAACCCTGCCCAACCTGTTCATCACATGCTTAGACCTGAAGATTGCTCCCCTTATAAGGTAGGTGGTTGAACAGATCAAACTCTGCAAATCCGCGGGTATTTTGTTGAACTCTTTCAGTGACTCTACCCCTAAACAAAAGGCGTATCCATCAATCCCCGTGGGACCACACAAAATAAGTACATTTCGAGCAGCGGCAACTTCTTGAAGTACCTAAATTAGCGTGTTAGTGACTTCTGCAAATATTGTCGAGCATCTTTTGTTTTACCCAGATGCGCCGAAACCACGGTCGCTTAAACAGTGCAAGGGTCGATTGCTGGATTCCTTCGTTGGTTGAAAAATTGGTAGTTTTTTCGCTTGATAATGGCTGCTGCATTTTTGTTTGGAAGTAGCCGAAGCAAGCGAATATTGTCGCGCCCCAAGGGAAGCAAAGAATAACAATACGGGGCATTTTTGACCGCTTGTTGGGATATCACAGGTGCCTCTGCTGGTGCCTCGCAGAGCATTTCAACGCTGATATCGTCCGTTGCCTACCGAATATAACTTAACATTAGCCGTGGCACATTCAGTTCGTGCCCTCTCACGTACCATGGTCGCTCTTCAACAATCAATTAGGCAGAGGGTGAGCTGAACTTTGAACAAGAAGAGCTCTAAACAAAAGCGAAGAATGTAAGGTGATGGAGGTGAATAGCAGGCGGTTATATACTAGGCTTTAAAAAAAGCTGCCGAATCGGCTTGCAGCGAGGCTGAGAACGGCTGGGGTGCTGGGAGATTGGGGAGCTGGGGGCTATGACAGAAACGGCCCTCATAGGTCACGTGGACAGACCAGGTGCTGATGCATGGAGTGGTGAGGATTCTCAGATGAATCTCAACGGGGTCAGTGGAGGGCTTTGCAGCAATACAGCTTGCGTACACACCTAAAGCTCAGCGCCGCCCCCCAATTTGCTAGTTCTCTCCAGTAGAATTTGTTAGTCTGAAGTTCACACGACCCTTTGATCTATGCTCACGTATATAATACTGGTACCACTCATTACCTCAGCTCAGGTGAACACACAATCATCCCAATACCCCCTTTCAACTCATGTTATTTCTCTCTTACCACAGTCTTGCGGTCATCCATAGCGATAGTTACTTCGTCGAACTGGCGGGAGTCGAGAGACATAAGGACGAAGATAGGTGGCCGAACGCGTGGGCGGGATGAGCAAGAAGAAGCCGAAGGTTGCTCAGCAAGCCAATGCGCTCGCCGCCCGCTTCAAATATCAGCAATAGCGCGTGCAGTATTGAAAGCATGGACAAAAAAAAAACAATGCGCGAGACTGTAGACGGGGCCGACTGGCTTAACGTACTTATCTTGATGATAGTGGGCCACAACCTCCCCCAGTCAATCATTGCACGGCTCGAATTCCATCTTGTGATGAAGCTATCGAATCCGACACTTGTGGAGAAGGACGGTTCGTTGATGAGGTCCCGATGACCTATCAAAATACTTCTGCAGTTTACTATATCTTGCCAAAATTCACCTTTTCGGTCTTTTATGTATCATATCCTTCGACTCCAGAGGGAGATTCTCTCGAGTCGGGTTACTTTGCTCTAAGCATTAATGTTACGTGTTCATAGACCCGATAGGAAACCAGGTAGTACGTTAAATTTAATTATTATTATTTTTATGATTATTTAATATATCCAATGATTCTAGTTTAATCGATACTTGGGGTGGTCTGTATGTTGCCTAGAAGTTGTCTTTAGAATAGATGACTAAGCGCCTCAAATCTCTAAACCTCGGTCAGCTGTATCCCCGCACTCGACATCAATCCGCCACTTCCTTGATACACTTCATCATTGACGTCTGGTCCCTCGCCTGTGGACAATATTGGACGTGTGGAGTGCTTAAAGAGTGGGATCTATACTGGTCTTGCATCGGATTGGCACGCGGAACTCGTGGGAGGCAGAGGAGGCGGAGGAGTAGCTTATAGAGCGAATATATAAAGCTGGATTGGCCCTAGGCAAAGTTTTCTTGGCAGTGAATTGCTTGCATATTAATCCTCTTATGGGTATGAATTGGATATAGACCTTGGATATGGATATCCGATTCTTGACAAGTATGCTTAAATGAAACCTATCCCTGAGGCGACCTACCTACCTTGTCGTATCATTACTACCCCGCTGCATATATATATATACTCTTGTTCAGCTACACAATCTCGCAACTTGGATTTCCGTGCTAGATTTTTTTATATTGTGACGGTGCGAATCCAACTGTTTTTAAACGAGGATGTATTTCAGGAGTGTATGCCCATCCATAGGCTCATAGCTACGTACTCCCACTTGCAAATATTACTACGCGAAGTCATTTGTAAAATTCACTCAAAACTACACCCTTAATTAGTCCCAGGACCTCAGCAATTGGGTGAATGAGAGGCACATGGTCTTGCTCCTCTGCTATCCTTACTCCGATTACCCTGTAACAGTATTGACATACCCACTTTGTTTTTCACGGACTTGTTCTTCTCTGCTTCACCCGTAGTAGAGAGGAATTGGGAGCACCATAGCATCTCGGAGACGACGAGGAACGATCAAATAAAGAAGTACCGAAACGAAAACTACAACAATTATAGAAGAATTGGAAAGAGGAACGAACAAATCCCGAAATTTCCATCGTCCTTCCAGTGTCCATTAATCGTCCCATTCATACCAAAAATCTCCGCCCAAGCCAACCAAACCAACCCCTAGATATCAATAAGAAGCAAACCAAGCAAAACTCCAACACCTTACACCGAGTCATATCCTCCCAAGTATACAATTTCGTACCGTTACATCAAATCATGGCACCCTACCATTCCCATCCCTACCCATCTCTTCCACATCTACTCCACCCTCTTCCCCACCGCCTCCCCCACCTGTCCCATCGGCCCATAAGAATTCATCTCCCGCTTAAACCCTATCTTAACTCTCGTAACCCTAGACATCTGGTCGAGCACCGTAGTCGGCAACCTCATAACTGTCTCGCGGTACAGTGTCTGAGTTGTCCAGTCATAGCTGCATCCAATAGCGCGTTGCATACCGCCTTCGGCCGCCGCGACGATGAAGCAGACGGGTGGGCGGGCGGCTTGGATGAGAGTGGCTGTCATGGTACCTGTGTCGACGATTGTGAAGATCTGGGATGACGTTAGAATCCTAATTCAATAGAAAGGAATAGGTGGAAGGAAAGACATACTCGCTGTTGACCAGGCAAAGCACGCTTAGCATTCTCCACCAACTGCGCAATAGCCGGATCATTCGTCGGATCCTCACCCACGCACTCATCCTGCGCATTCCGATAATGCCTCGACAACGGACTAGCATTGATAGACCACTGCATGCGGCCGAGCCTAGCGCCGAAAATCTGTCGCTCAATCGTCTCAATGTCCATATGCCCCTCAAACCCGAAGAACCATCCCTGTGTACCCCAGAACTTTCCAAGGTACAGCATATGGATGAGCCACGGGCCGAGTGCGATGAGAGCTAGCGAGTATACGAGGAGGACATAGCCCACTGGTTTGTAAAAGATCAAGAAGACCAGAGAGAGTAAGAGGACATATCCCATTGTGCGAAGCATTTGTTCTGCGAGCCATCTCTTCCAGCTCTTGATGCGCTTATAGGCGACTGGCGAGAATGACTTCCAACGAACATTGGCTGCGCGGCAGCCGTCGAGGAGGATCGTATCGTCATTGCCAATACCGGCGACATTGACCTCTTGAGGGAGAATGTCCCAAAGTTGGGAGCCGTAACCGTCGTCCATGCAATGCCAGTCTTGGTTGGGGTCTTTGGGATGCATACAGATCAGGCGCTCCAGAAGTTGATTGCTGTCGTTGGCCAAAGATAGACTGTAGATAGTTAGTGATTTCTTGAATCCACTTTGAACAGTAGAAAATTCATACCGAGCGAAAGCCTGAAAGGCGGTGTCGGAAGGATCAATCTTTGGTCGAATCCTCAACAAACCCATCAAAGCATACGCATGGTCGCCTGGAAACCACAATTGGGTACGACGCTTCTGCAGACACTCCAAAGCAAGCGTCACCAGTTCCAACTGATTCAAAATGAGATTGCCTTCGTAATGGTCAATCAGCTGTCTAGCGACGTGAGCATCGGTCGTCCATACTTTGGCCGCAAATTGGTTCTTGGCCACGAGAGTCGGGCTCAGCAAATCTTCACCGTGGGTATAGACCCGGATATCTTTACCCGCGGGGCTCAGAAGTACTTCCGGGAATGTCCAAACACGATTACCCCATTGCTGGAGCATGAGATCTGTGGTGTTGAGGGTCCCATGTATATCCGTGGGAGGGCGACGGACCGCGATAACTAAAGAGTGTGCCCCTCGAATAACGTCGCAGATACGATAGATCTACCACTGTTAGCATGCGATGGCAAGAAAACAGACTAAATAAAACAAGCGCGAATGAACGTACGTCTTCCGTCAGGTTATGCGGCTCCGGCATGCAAGAATTACCGATCCAGTACGCTGTGACGCCGGCATTGCGGGCAGCAGCGTCAGCGATCTCATGCAGCTCACGGTTATACTGGTCTTCGTCCGGGAACTGCTCCTGGGTATATGCGACGAATAGGTACGAGAGGTTCCTCCCAGACTTATCATACTGGTTGATCCATCTGGAACGCGTCAGTTGTCAGTCGTGGTGGTTGGGCAAATGCATTTACTCTTCGACATTCATGAGATTCGCCGGTCTGCCCTCTTCCGTCAAGAAGCAGAGGAAGCGAGGTCTCAAAATTCGTTCCGCAACCGGGTGTGTTTCATTCAAGCGATAGCCCTGCAGTGTTTCATTTTCCAGCATGTTACGAGCCACTTTGGGATATCCATAGTACATGTAGGGAAAAGGGTCGTATTTCCCCTCATTTCGGGACTGTCCTTCAGCTGTAGCCCATGGCGAGCCTACCTAAACTTCAATGAGCCGAGTCTCGCATGGGAGACGTGGGGGAAAGACGTACCACAAAGGCTATAGCGATGGAGGCCGCGAACCACTTTGCGATTATTAGAGGGTAGTCTTCACTATTCGGTCCTCCGTTCGAATAATCAACATGATTGAAGGGCCAGTTTGCTATGCGAAGGAACAGTGGGCTGATGTTGCGGATGAACGTCCGTCTCCAAGTGGAGTTTGGATAGTTGTCGTAAATTTCATCAACGGCCTGGACGACCAGTTTGCTAATCTTCCCATCGCAGGCACTGATGTAGCGGTCGTCATAATCTCCAACCCACTCTCTTGTCAAAATATCGCGGTGACGGTGCTGACCAAGCTTTTCGTACCCATATGCTGGTTTCCGATAGACATTTGGGAAAAACCACTTCCAGCTCGCATGCGCGTCAAAGAGGTGAGCATATCCTTTGAGGCGGGTGGGGCCCTTGCGCTGTAACAACTGTCAGTTATCGAAAAATGTACAAAAGAGAAGAGCTACTCTAAGCTAAGGAAAAGTAGACGTACAACCCTGACATATGTCTGCCCAGTAGTTTGGTTCACATACTTAGTACCTTTACCACGGTATTGCGCTATCTCGGCACTGGCCGGAGCCTGGTCTTCTTTCACGCAGACCTCGGCCTTCATGATCGTCGTCCTCAATTAGCGAGACAAGCGTGAAAGAAAACTTGATACCGTTCCTTTCTTACGGTAAGACAACGGCTGCCCTACAGTCGTACTTAGGTAGTGATTCTGTGGGTTCAGATTCTGATTGACCTAATAATTCGCATTAGCCGCATGAATGCATAATAACTATTGAATTCTTACTGGCCGCTGGTATTGATATTGGTACCCTTTCTGTTGGACAGGTGCCTGAGCCAGCTGCGGAGAATTTGGGAACTGCTGCTGCTGTCCCCAACCTGATGACTGGATAACGGGGTTCGCAGGATTAAATCCTCCGCTGTGCGGAACTGGTCTCTATATAATACAGTCAGCCTGAAGCATCTTGAGACAATCAGTGGAACGACAGAAGGACATATCCACATACAGAAGTGCGTTCAGTGTATGGACTAGACGTATTGACAGTGGGAAGGGCCGGAATATAACCTCCGCCGTGCTTGATTTGTTGCTAACACACGCATGTTAGCCTCAGATGTTGGAAAGGGAAGCATGTAACAAAGTAGATCTATGAAAAAATACATTATGGTTTTGTGTATAAGGGCTGGATGTATTGAGAGTGGGCTGATCTGGGATAGGAGACCTGCCGTAAGGATGGTATGATTGCTGTTACAAATGCGTTAGCTCTGGAAATCCAAAAAGGAGAAAACAAAAACCGTAAAGGTATCGATCCACTCACGGAATAGTTTTGTGTAGACGGCCTGGAAATAATGGCAGTTGGCCGCGTTGGGTCAAGCCCTCCGGTGTATTGGGATGGCTGCTATTCAAGACAGGTTAGTGTCCGTCTATTCACGAAATTTGGAATTAGAATAGACCAGCAACATACATGGTACTTTGACGCAAAGGGGCGAGCAGTAGAGTAAGGAACGTTAATGTTGCTTGGATTGTAACCACCACCGTGAGGTTTTTTCTGCTGAGGAGGATTGTATGCCTAGTGAATGGTCTCAGCGACTCCCCTCAGGATCTTTAAGGTAAATATACCATTCAGGGCTCAGCGGATAGATATGAAATACGAGGTCAGAATGGGTTTGGGCGGTAACCCCTCAAATACCATGGGCAGATTAACTATTCTTGTCAATTTATCATTTGGCCCAGCGGGGGGTTCAGGCTGAGCCATCTCAAACTGGAAGAAGGCTTCGTTTACTCTGCGGTATGATCCTTGTCCACCTTATTGCAGTACACCCGACTATTCATAGGTTTATCCTTTGCGCAGCCTAATTCTTGAGTCACCTCTTGGATGAGGGCAGCTGAAGGACCCAAAGCATAGCTGGACTGAAGCCCGACACCCACATGCGACCCATCGGCCTGCTAGGCCCTATATCACACAGGCCGGTGAATGTTGGCGGATTCTCCATACTGGAACGACCAGTGGTATTTAAGTCAAATTGCGACTGTCGACCATATTGAATTTATTATTGCTAAACTTAGCCCACAGGTGGCCCCATCACTTTGCATTGATCATGGATCAGGCTTCTGGGTTGATAATGTGGTTTGTGGTTTCTAATTCCCAGCGCCTATTGGCTGTCGGAATAAGCCATACGAGAGTTCGTTGCAACTGCCTCGTCTCCAAGGCTGTGGTGGTGGGCGGGACACTACGGACCAGTGCGATGGAGAAAAGCTACGTTCTCGTGGCCTGCAGGGATTTTTCGTGGTTCTTGGAGAAGTTGCCTGACGGCATTTATTGCACACGCTTACTGTGGAACAAGATGCCCACTCTCGGGGTTAAAATGGTGGTACGATGTGGTTGCGATAGGGGTACAATAGAGAATGGCCGGTGTTTTCTCGTACCTGGGCGGATTTCAACAAGAACCAGTACTAAAAAGCTTTGTTCCACTTCCTACAGCACACTCGAAGGCCAAGGAGAGTCTGTTGATAATGAGTGGTATTAGCGCGCAGTTCGTGTCGCATGCGATGAGAATCCCCTACATGATGAATTATGACTGGTCCGGACTCAGTTCCCACACCCACCGATTGGGTTCTTATGGTTCTCAGCCTTGCGCCTCAAAAGGACCAGACCACCTTTTGTGTAACTCAAGCCTCCGAGACAGTAACTGTGGCGTTTGGCCGATAAATTGAAATTTAAGGGAAACCACCTCCGCGGTTACAGTCGGAGAAGGGAGCTGGAAGCAGGGCTTCATGCAATTTGCAATCGAACATCAAGGGGTCTTGGCTGTTCAGCCCAGCCTCTTCCTCGCCGATAGAGCAACACACAGGCAACCAGATCTGGAAATCGTAGACGATAAAAGGCTTTGTGGTGTGACTGTATACGGTGCAGTTGAAACGTAAGCCTTGCAAAACAACATTCGACAGTCACTACGCAGCGACATACTCAACTCTGCACTCCACCCACATTGTTGACGGTGTCTTTTGTAAAGTTCATCAGACATGGCATCATCCAGTTCTAGCATACCGATGACCATTATGCCCAGCAGTGCCAGATCGTCTACTGTCCGAACAGGAGAAATATCAAGAGAGCCCAGAAGTGACACCAGTCTCTGTGCAACACCTACGGGTCCGTTAGCAGACTTCCTCTCCAGGGCCGGAAAACCAGACGGTGCAAGTCTGAACACGCATGTTTTCGAATGGAAGCAGGGCAGCCCATTTGGTGTCGAGTCGTTCCCGACTACTTTTGCAGGACTCAGCGAGACTGCGCAGCCCGGTGTTCGTATCATGTAAGCTTCTCAATCATAGTCCAACGGTTCGGTGCTGATCTAGGCCAGATTCGCTCCACCGGACATACCCCATTCACGAACGGTACAGGGCCTGTCTGATTTGTTTCGCCATTATGAAATCCCCAAAGACTTCGTGGAAGAGGGTCTGAAGAACGTCTCGCTTTCTTTTGGCACCCATACGGATGCGGCGGAAGTGACAACCATCTGGTTTCATTTCGTCTGTAAAGACATTGATTTGAGAGAGGCACAGGATGGATGGGAGATATTCCATTCCGGATATAACGAAGAACGCGGGAGTGCTGCATTCAGGGAGCGGAGCCAAGCCAACTTCAACTGGATCAGGCCTGGGTTTGTGCTCAAGATATCACCATCCGCTGGTGCCGTCTCCAAGCGCATTTCGTTGTTTTGCTTCGGCGCTCCTAGTACGATTTCGGACCATTTTAAGCAGCGACTAAACCTTGGTTATGATGAAGTGCTGGATGATCCGTACATGCTTCTGGAAGTTGTAATGGAGAAACTAAGCTGGTTTGTAGACGAGAGAGCGTGGATGGTCGCAGAAGTCTTTGGACAGATTGAAGAGGTAAATTTCGTCCACAAAGGCAATCAAGAGAAACGTACCTGACCAGGCACCTGCAGACGACAATTGAGGAGGCCAAGTGTCCCGGAAAAGCTGGAAAGGACATAAACTTTCCTGGCTTGCACAGCATTGCCAAGCACATCATCTTCCTCCAGGAAGCGTCTCAAATAATGCTGGTTTTGGTGGAAAAGCTTCATGCGCTTCATAAAGAGACGATTGACCAAAGTCCAACTAACCAACAGAAAGCAACTGAACGAGCGCTCGAATATCGAAAGAGCTTGATCCAATCCACTCAACACCGACTATCGAGCGTTGATAAACGGATGGCGAACATTTTGGCACTCTCTTTCAACCTGGTGACTCAAACGGATAGTAAAACCATGCAGAAAGAATCAAAGAGCATGAAGACAATAGCAGTGGTAACTCTAGTATTTCTACCCCTGACGACTGTGGCAGCAATACTCGGGAGTCAGATGTTTACATTGTCACCGGATAAGCCATTCCATTTGCGAGTATCTGGGGATTTCTGGCTGCTCTGGGTTATATCCGTGCCTCTGACCCTCTTTGTGCTTGTTTTGTGGCAGTTGTGGTATCGACCTGCAAGAGACAAGATAATGCATGGGCAGCATCCATGGTGGAGGAGATGGCTTACAAATGTGCAGAATACATTGAAAAAGAGTAGTGGCCAGAGGGCTTCGCTCCCTCGCTAAGGCTTCGATAAAGAAGCTTTTCAGTGACCATAGGATGCTCCAATATCCAGCTCATTCTTTCGCACTTGGAGTGACATCCTCAAGAGATCAAATGATGATACCTCCATTACGGTCACATGAATGGCGATTTGTTTTTGTATCATTAAAGTTTCAGGGAGGCCTTCTGATGAATGGTGATGAGAAAGATAGACAGAAAATGAAGTATAAGGAGGGAGAGAGATTGAAAAATAAGGGCAAAAAGAGGGATGGTTGAATTAAGGTTGCGGAAGGTGCATGGTCCCGCCTCTGTCCCCATGCCGAATGCGGTAACCTCATGACGACTTAAGCGTCAGCAACCCCCTCCCAGAATAGCTCCGCCCTAATCAGCTCAGTATCATCCGCTTTCCAGCTCCCATGGCGAAGCCGATAAAGGTTTAAATGTTTATTGTTATAAGATATAGATATCCAACAAACTCCCAATGCACCCGCCGTGCGCAATGCCGCTAACGCAGACAGAAAATGCGCGAGAAAGAAACCAAGGAACCATCCATCGTCACCCATCATCTATCCACTGCTCAATGAGCCATCTCATCCACGTCTCGCAACCTTGTTTTCCGCCTAAACCTTCTCCTCCCTAGTCTCCGCCCTCTCAACCTTCTCTTCATAAGCATTCACCGCCCTCGTGTCCGCTACCCCCTCCGCAAACACATTGACATTAGTACTGGCGAATTTCCTCGCGCTGATGCCTTTTTCGAAAAGGAGGTCCAATTCTGCAAAAGACCTCCCTTTCGGCTCAGGAAGCCGGAAGTAAGTGTAAATGATACAACAAAAGCAAATCGCTGCCCAAAAGAAGCCCGTGTAATTCCCCCAATTCCAGGCTCCAGGGTTGAGCATGTAAGGAGAAAGCACGCTGCAGATGATGCCGACGATGTTGTACAGATTCCGCCCCAACACAACCGTCTTAATCTGCAGCCTCCTCGTCGAAAGTTCCGCAACAAGACTATAGCACACAGTCCCCACAGTCAACTGATAAAACAGCGCCCAAACAATCATAATCGCGCCCGTTGCCAGCGCGGCTTGATCCTTATGCTCCCTTGGCACCAGCCCAAGGAACCCCATAATAAACAGCATAGCGCACAACCCGCATAAGCCCCCCAGATAGAGTGTCCGTCGCCCGAGACCCATGCTCATGAGGAACCAAGCGCCGAGCACGCCGCCCATGTTGATGCCGTACTGGCCGATCGCAAAGTCGTACGCTTTGTGCGGTGCGAGGCCGGCTTGCTCGAGGAAGTAGGTCGAGTAGCCAGAGAAGGCGTTACCGGAGAGATTCTGGATCGCCCATGCCATGCATACAATTTCCGTGCGCCTGAGATCCGTGCCGCGGAAACAATCCAGATAGCTCGCGCCTTTCGTAATTTTCTCCTCGAGCGCGGTTGTGTGCACCATCATGGCGATGGTCTCGTCGGCGTCGAAGTCGGTTTCGCGATTTAGCGAGGTGAGGCGAAGGAGGGACTTTTTGGCGTCGGCGATGCGACCTTTGCGGACGAGCCACCAAGGGGATTCGGGCGCGAGCGTGATGCCAACGAGGAGGGGAACCGGCCACATCCACTGGAGGGCGTAGGGGATACGGTAGGCCCATTCGTCGGTGCGGTTCAACATCGACTTGATGACGCCGATGCCGATGACTTGGCCGAGACCCCAGCAGAAGTTTACGTAGGTGGTTACTGAGGATTGTTGGTTACATTCTCAAGTTTTGGGCCGACTGGAAGGCAGGACGCGTGGAACGCGGGATAGGGGAATAACAGGGATTGCACTTACGATATCCTCGTAGAGCAACCGGACAAACCTCACTCGCATAAGTAATTGTCAATGTCTGAAAGACCCCCCATGGAATCCCACAAAGAATCTCCGCGACCTCCAGCGCAACCACATCCTTAGCCGTGAAGAAAATCGCCGTAAACGCGATCACAAGCGTCAAGCAAGTCATGACGGTATACCGATACCCAAACCTCTCACTCACAAACCCATTAATAAACAACCCAATCACCTCGCCTACATTCGCACCGTTCGACAGACCTGCCTGCCACGGTGCGGGAACCTGGTACGTCCCGTCGGGGAGCTGCTCGCCGTATTTCTTGTTGAATTGCGGGAAGGCGTAAAAGTTGGAGAGAAGACAGACGTCGTAGCCTTCCATAGCAATACACGTGCTGATTAAAACAGACCAGGCGACCGCTTTCGGATACAGTTTGATGCCCTGCCACAGCGACATGGCCTGTTCTTTTTCCGTAGCGAGCCGCGCGCTGTCGATGAAGCCGGCCATGGTGCCCGAGTGGGAGACGCGGCGTTGGGCATCTTGTTGCGCTTGGAGGGTATCCATGCCGGAGTCCTTTTCTGTGGTGGACGTTGTGGTGCCTGTGGTCGGACCCATAGTTGCGATTGAGTTGAGAACCGATAAATGAGAACCGAAAAAGTATGAATACGATTTGCTGTCACGCGTACCTTGTGCGCGTGATGGGATGCCTGTGTACTTCTTTATTCGCTTCTTCGATTTCCCAGCTCCTCACAAGACACACAACCGTCAGAACCCTAATTGACAATCCCTCACCGGTGAGTTGGCATGAGGACAGTGAAAATCCGGGGGATAAGGGGAATTGCGAAAGGACGGGATGTTCAATCGATTGCGGTCTCCATTAAGTTTTATAAATATGCGGGGAGCAGCGACTAGCTCCATGAGTCCGGCTCTTTGCTCCGATTTTTTTCCAACAGTCTGGATCGCGATGTTCGTCTCGTGCGCCAATTAAATTTCTGTATTGTTTGCGTTATGTGAGATGGAAGAGTGCCTGAACTTTGACATGATACCGGAAATATATGCAACCTTCCTAAAGCCGTTAAGCTGGAGATGCGTTAGGGTTGGTAGTTCCTCCAGAAGCCGACGCGACGGTCCGATGCGGTCTGGCCAAATGCAAAGGGGGTTTTGCTTCCCCGCAAATTGCATGTTAGTCATCGTCGTCGACATGTTGTTTTTCCTCTGAAATACTAAAAGAATATAGGAACATCTTTCGAGATTTGATCTCTATTAATGGAATTCGAATATCGTGCTCGTCTGGCACTAGAAGTCAATCGGAGCAGTTGAACTTAACCGAAGCTGATGGGGGCTTTCCGGACAACCAATGCCGAGGTCTGATGGAAAGTTTTGGGAGAGAACAAAATCTGCGGAAGTTAGAAAGCATCCGTTATAATAATAACGGCTGTTGAGATGGAAAGAAAAGAAAGTTGGAGAAATGGTGTTAGGTCGAGGGCGTAGATATACATGTGGGTGTTGGCTCTGCTTCATTATAAATCATAACTTCCTATTATGGTACGGTATGTATGCCCTATAGATATATGTATTACCAATACAATGGGTGGCGGATATTATAGAGAAAGCATATCTATACAAAGGGACAGAAAGTGTAAGGCGGCTGCTGCCATGCGGTCAAAGTTGCCGTCATGCTGCTGTCATGCTGCCGTTCCGCTGCCGTTCCGTTGCCGTTCCGCTGTCGTTCCGCTGTCGTTCCTATATCTATTCCTTTTTGTAGTCCTCCGGGAAAGAAAAGCAAGCGTATATACACATACTTTTACATCCTCCGTCTATTTTATCCAGAGACATATACAGGTATTATATCACTCTCTCGCGCTAATTTTCGTCCCCCCTAATCCTCCTACAGTCTCCCTACCCCCTCCCTTCCCTTCAACACCCCACCTCTAAACATCTCCCTAATAATTCTACCCCCTAAAATCGTCTCCTCCACAATCCCCTCCACATGTTCCGGTCTGACCCTTCCATACCACACTCCCGTGCCCGCTAACGCATGGCCCTCTGCCTTCAAAGCCGGTGGCACATATATGATAACATTTCCAGCGAATTTGTGCCCGCCGATATGCGATATCAGACCGATTTTTGCGGACATCTTCTCCAAGCCCTTCTTTCCTGACTCCGACGCTTTAGGTTCGCCTGTTGAGACTGAAATCGCCTTTCTTTCGAACTGCCTTTTGAATTCATCTCTTAACATAGGACCCAAGACCCCGCATCTCCGATCTCTGCCTCCATGTCCGCATATCAGGACCACCACATCCTCCACATCTCTCGCCCGCGGGAACACCTTCCCTTGCAGCTCCGGGTTCCGCAGCAATGCCTTCTTCTGCTCTGCTGGGAGCTTATCGTGTGCTGGGTGCAGTTTCTCGGCTTTTAAGAATGCGGTTGCGAAGTCAGCTAGAGAGGAGTTCGTGATGGAGGGGACATATTTGAAGCTTGGGAAAAGGTACGCGGAGGCGGTTTCAGGTGCGGAGGAGGAGGAAAAGGAGGAGGTTAGGATGGAGATGTTGTGGAAGGGCTATTATATCTCAGGCGTAGAAGTTAGCGACTTGCTATCTTCAATTGGTTCCATAACACATGCGATGGACTGGGGAGTCGTGCGGTAAGATAGGCAAGAAGGGCAGGTAGGGAAGGAAGGAAACAATTCACAAACAAACATCAAACACCGCTCCCCTACTTCCCTGACCCTTCTGCCCCAGACCCACAGCTCCCCTCAGCCCCCTAACAAACTGTCCCGTCTCTCCGTCCTCCTCCTCAATCTTGCTCGTCCAATCTTCTTTCCCGGTACACACAATGACTTGCTCCGCATAATGCGGCATCGTATTCGCAATTGGCGACGTGTGGTCTATGTCTAGATCTGCGGGCATAGGTGCGCATTGGCATGTTGTTGGAGGACAGGTCGGTGTGTACTGGATTGCGGAGCGCGATGCGTGGTGTTTCTGAAATGGAGTGGAGGATGTGAAATAGCGGATTGAGCGGGTTGGAGAACCTCTAAACAGCGCGGATGATCGCGCAGATCGAGCGAAAATCATAGTTGCGACGGAATTGCAAGGAAAAGAGTGTAGTGTGTGATATGGTGGTGGTGGTTGAAAGTTTCTGGGAATTTTGGGCGCGCCGGAACGGGTTCCGCTCGGTATAATGTCATCGGTCGGAGATAGGGTCGGAGATAGGGTCGGAGATCGTATATCGTACATCGTACATCGTACACCGAAATCCGAACAGCACCAGAACTTATGTGCAAGCTACTCTGTACTAAGAAACCAAACTCCGTACAAACAGAGAGCCTGTTCTAATATCTGTATGTGAAGTTGTTGCCGTTTCGTGCTGCAGTCAATAAACGTTTATTCATAATCTTTCGAATCGTTTCAGCTAAGAGCTTTCATAAATCGGATTAAAATAATATACAGTCTATGTGATGTGCAGCTATAGAAAACTACATGGCTATTCTACATGTTGCGACCGGAATGAAAAAGCTGAGCCAAATTTGACAAATCTTCCTCTTCCACTCAAGTTTTGGTCCGATTTAAATCCAGTCCCGTCTCCTCCTCCATAGCCGTCCCTTTTTCCCCTCTCATATTTCCCACCGGCGACCCGGGTCCAATCATGGTCTCCTCCGCAATAGTCCTCTCAATTTCGTGAGCCATTCCCTCATCTTTCTGCTCGTGTCCCTGGGTCCCAATCCTCAGAAACGGGACCAATAAAACACTAACCCCGCACACTGCCGCCGAAAACCAGAATACCCCAGCATATGGCTCAGCGGCATTATTCGCATAGTAGCCCGAAGTCGACGGGCTCTTTTGCACGGCCTGGAAGATGGCGGTCGCGATCCCATAGCCGACGGCAGTGCAGAGACGGGAGATGGTCTGGACGAGGGAGCCGGCGATGGATTGGCGGGAGAGGGGGAGGGAGGATACCACGTACATCTTTAGTAGCATTGGTCATGAGCATGATAGGGTGAGAAGGAGGGAGAGGGGAGGAGGGGGATGTCTCACATTCGCGACATTGAACTCAAAATCTGTCCCAATAACGCACAAACACAGCGCCGGAAACAACAGTGCCCAATACGTAATCCCGTCCTTATTAACAGCCGCAAGGACGAAAGCAATGAGGTAGGCGACGGCGCCGACGCCCATAAGTTGCTTGTTGGAGATCTTGTGCAGGACGAAGGCGGCGACGGCATTGATCAGTAACCCCATGATGATCATGGGGAGCAGGTGCACGCCTGTTAAGAGCGGGTTCATGCCGTCAACCTGTTGGAAGTAGAGGGCTACCCAGAAGGAGAACACCGGGAAACCGAGCATGCCTAGGGAGAGAATGGCGAGAAGCTAGGGAATAGTCAATAACTTGCTCAATAAGGCGAGAAGGGCGGTAGGGTTGCTTACTAAAGAGAAATCCCTATCTTTCCAAATACTCATTGGAATCATTGCATACTCATACTTAATCTCCCAACAGACGAAAGCGGCCATGAATAGGATCCCAAGGATAAGGAACACAAGAACGTATGGCGTTTTCCATCCCTGAGGGGCATCGGCTCCCAAACTGTCTCTCGGTCAGCTTCCCTTCTTCAAAAGCCCAACCCAAGGTCAGAACTCTCACATACCTCAACGCTGCACAAAACAACCCAATCCCCACAATCGTTAACCCCGTCCCCACCAAGTCCATCCTCCGCACCGTCTCCTTATTCCACTGCACTTTGCTTTCCGCGTCATTAGGAACAGTAAAGAAAGCCATAATTGTCACCACCAAATACACAATAGCCAGCAACCAAAAACTCGCCCTCCAACTAAATATTTGTGCCGCCAGTCCCGAAAAAATACTCCCCGCCACAAACCCCAAGGGATTTCCCGCACTAAAGCACGCAAACACCTTATTCTTCCTCTGCGAAGCTTGCGGGTATATGACTCCCAGCATGCCTTGCGCAGGCGGCACCATGGAGGCGGACCAGATGCCGAGAACGCCGTTAAGGATGTCGAGGGTGATGCCGGTGTTGGAGAAGCCAGCAGCAAGATTAAAGACAGCGAAGAGGAAGAGGGAGCCTGGGAATGTGAGTTGGATGGGAAAGGGAAGAGGAGGGGGGGAGGGGGGAACGGACCTATGAACATGGATTTGCGGCCGAAGAGGTCGGCAAGGGAACCGAAGAAGAGGAGGAGGGCGCCGGAGGAGAGGCTGAGAGCTGTTAGACGGGCATTTAACGATTTCGATGAGGAAAAAAAAGTATGAAAGCATTCATGTAAGGATATTTGTAAAGAACAGATTGAAGGATGGGTAGAAGGACGGCTGGAAGAATAGACTCATGAATAAACACCAAAATAGACGTAAAATTAAAAGAAAACAGTTCAACATACGCGCTCGCAGCATTCATCCACGTTATTTCCGCACTCGTCATCCCCAAATCCCTCCCTGCAAAACTCGATATCACAGTGACCGAACCCAACAAAAACGACGTCGCGGCCACAGACAGTGTCGTAGATGCCACGAATAGGCACTCGTGGAGCGTAGATTTGAAGCATTCGGGGCGCTCATTGGCGTTTTTGATGGGCGGTGAACTGGGGTTGCCGGTGAGTTCGGGATCGGTGATTGAGGACATGATCTTGAGGGTGAAATTGATATACTTGAGAGGAGTACAGAGTAAGGGATACAAAAGAAGCCCCTTATAGGGCAGAAGAACAGTATAGAAGTCAAGCGGAGAAAATGTGACTATGAAACTGAAAGAAACCTTAAACTTTGCGACCTCGAAAGTGGGCCCATGCGGCGTAAGTTATAATATATATATGATTTGCAAATATCAAGCCATTGCATACCCTGACAAACAATCCCTTACAAAAAAATTGTTGACTTTACTCAGCGCGGAATTAGACGCGCTTCAGGATGCGTAATGGGGACTCGGGTTCCAGACTTGCTGCCCCTGCTAATCCGAACAAAGTTAAGTCCGCAAAGCGAAGTCCGGAAAGAGAGTATTTTGATAAAGGCGTACAGCTTCAGTTTCTGATTGGACAGAAAGTGGTAAAATGTGAAGAAGTAAGTTATGTCTTTTTGAAATTGTGCTATCTTTGGACTCTGAAATAAAATGGAGTTAGACAAGAACACGTAGGTATCTTACATAATACAAATTCATCATAATTTATACACCCTCCACCCTCTCAAATCTATCCCCCCTAGCACCCCTCCTAACTGGCCCTGTGTCTCTCTCCCGTCGACCCAAAGCTTTTTGCCAGCCCAATACTCTATGAAGCCATCGGGTCCAGATATTAGAATCAATTTCGATCCTTTTTCTTTCTGATGTTTATCATGTTGTGGTGATAATTGGAGTTGTTTTACAACGTCGGCGGGCCGAATAAAGCTCTTTTCCTCGTCGACGAAATAGTCAACGTTTAGGCTTCCTGCGTGCGTTTTGCTTTTGCGTTTCAAAGCTTCAAGCTCGCGCACAATGACGCCTTTCACAGCAGAGCTGCTGACGGTGTTGCTTTCATCCCTTTGTCCCATAACAATAGGCTCCTCCGACCCAAACAAACTCCTCCACCCGCTCAACCGTCCCGGCAACACCCCCCCCTGTGTCCGTGGCTCCTCATCACTCACACCCCCAAGACACTCCTCCCTCCGCCTATTCGCCCACAGAATATGCATCCTGCTCCCTTTTCTCTGCCCCAATAAACTAGCAACCTGCATCGCCGGCGCAATTCCAGTCCCACCAGCCAGGAAAACGACTTCCTTGATATCATCCGGTATCTCGCACTCGTGGTTCGGGCCGCGCAGCTCGATTGTGGATTGCGCGGGAAGGTTGTGCAAGTAGTTCGACACCTCGCCACCGTGCTCTTTGCGGATTAGGAAGCGCAAATCTTGTGGACTTTCCCCCTCTTCTCCATTCTTGGAATCAAGGCCCTCGGCAGACAAAGATGGTAAAGGTGTATAAGCCCTCGCGATCTGCAACTGCGGCTGCTTAACCTGCACACTCCAGACGCCGCTCCTCCACGCCTCTTCCACCACCTCCTCAGACCCTTCCTCGCCGCCTCCATTTCTATTACGCAATATAAATATCGCGGAGTTGGAGGATACGGGTTGCTTGTGAAGGAGCGTATAAGGCGTGAAACTGTGTGGGTTTAGGGAGTCTTCGGAGGCGGGGGAGCCGGTAGTGTAGCGGTATGCGGCGCCGCCGAGGGCGGAACCGCCCAGTACGACGAGCGCGCCGGAATGCGGGCGGAGGAGAATGGAGGGGATCCAGGACATTTTGAGTAGGTCCAATGGTTTGAGGTTATATAAAAAGGGTTTGGGACGTAGTTTTACCTCAATTGAGGTTGGCAGAGAGGAAGCGTTTGTTGTGGAAAAGTAATGGCCGGAGCTTGGTCCGGTGAGATCAGAGCCCAAGCTCAAGCTTCCGCGTGCCAAGACCGGTTGCCGCTTGGGAGCACTATTTCGACTGCATCTCTCTACTCGACGTACAGCTTGTCGCTCTGATTTAATATAAAGGTTATTTACCCTATTAGAGAAGCATATAATAGTAGTGCCTAGTGGCTGCAATTATATTGAATTCTCATGTCCTCGTTGTAACTTGCTGAGTGAAGGAATCCATGGCTTATGTTCTAATAATTTAGTGTATCCTCTTTTAGTTCCATAATAATATTTTAATGTACTCTACTTTCTAGCTCTAAATGCAGAAGTCAAGTTAAACGTTGTTGCTAAAGTGCTGGATCACTGTTTCCACTCAGTGTAAAAAGACAAAAGATTCAAGGCAGTGAAACTTTTGCCGAGTCGGAAAGAGCTCTAAAGAAAAGAATGTCATCCTGAAGGGTTATCGCTATTGCTTAGATAATTTGCAAATTCTTAAGCTTTCAAAGAGATTGAGAAGCGTATAGAACATCTGTATATCTTATAAAAGCGAATGTTGTATATGTGCGTATAAGTGCTACATAGAATGCTAGTATGAAGAATCGTTGTACAGGGGTGAGTATATAATAACACGAAAATATACCCTCTTGTATCCTAAAAAAGAAGACCAACGCCACATATGCCTAACCAAAGGCCGAAAACCTCTTCCAATCATGATAATCATACAAGTTCCCACCCTGATATATTTTATCCCAACCTTTAACCCACCCAAAACACCCCGTCTACCTCACCAACCTCATATCCATCCAAATGGCGGCGGACTCCTCGACATCGTCCCCGCACCCATCGGTATCCTCGCCCCAGAAGACGGTGATGTAGTAGCTGACCTCGTCGTAGGCGTCTTATTCTTCTTCGGACTCGCCGGCGAAACCGGATTCATCCTCAAGCCACTCACAGCCACAGCCACTGCTTTCGGCGGCGTAGGCGCGGCGGCAGGCGGCGGTGGTCCAGGCTTGGCGTAACGAGGTGTGGGTGGAAGGACTTTATCTCTTGCGGATTGGAGGTAGGAGGCTGGTCCGGATTTTGAGGGTGATGTTGTAGCGGTGGAGTTAGGTGGTTCGGGGAATGCTATGGCGCTAATGTTCCCAACGGAGGAAGAGTAGGAGTGTGTAGACGGGGATTGAATGGGTAGACCGAGAGACTCGCTGCTGGAGTCTGTGTTGTCTCGTCTTAGGGAAGGTGGGAGTGCGGGAGGCGGGCTTAATGCTCTGCTTACGGCCGTGCATTGTGCGGCGGCGATCACAGCCGGGGCGACGGAGAACCGCAGGCCGATCTGTACTGTGGCACTGCTATCTGTGCTCTCCTCACGACGATGCGGTCTTTTGCCGAAGAGGGGTGCAGGTGCAGAAAGCCAGTGGTAGGCTTCGTTGACGTCTGTTACGGACTTCGCATCCGCAAGCGAACTCCGTCGGCTTTGGCCGCGAACAGCGAGGTTGGAGACGTTGTTTTTGCCGGACTTGGGTGGAGAGTATACTGTTGCCGGTAGACGAGGTACCTCCTCAGCGCGGGTAGGAAAGAGAGAGTAGGCAGACTTTGTTCGTTTGTGCTGTCCATCCGTGGTCTCTTCAGATGGTGGGAATATATTTTGAGCAGAATCTGGCGGAAGCGGCCATTTTGATGGAGGCTTCAGAGAGCCTGGGCTTAAGGGGGCCAGTTTTTCCGAGCGGAGAAGGTAATCTTGGTCCTCAAGCGCATAGCGGCTCTTTTCGTCCATCAACTCTTCGCGGCTCTCGCGGCGGCCATCCAAACCAATCGGCCCACTTATATTCATTTCTAAGTCACTGGGGCCAAAGAATCGAATCTTCGGTCTCTTCTGCTTGGTGGGCATCCCAGCGCCTACTGGCTTGATCACCATGCGACTAGCATTGACCCGCAGGAAAAGATGAACGAATGCAATAAGAATCCCAGAACTGAACAAGGCCACCTCCGCAACTCTCGAGGTAGCAAGGGTATTCATGAAGTCTCGTCGATGAGCCTGGACCTCTACGGGCATGACAAGCGTCTACTACGAGTAAGTGCCGGGCTTCAATCTTGGAGTTTAGGAACTTACGTATACAATTGCAGCGATGAGAAGATAGTAGCACATACGAGATGCTGCAATCCGCTCATTCGGATCCAAGTTGGAAGTCCGCATGAGTTGTATACTAATTAAAACCGCCAATAATAGACAAAGAAATATCAAAACGCTCAGAATAGAGATCGAAATAGTTTCGTACCGCATCGTAAACCAGATCAGGCCACCAAAACAGCGGTTGAACATTGGCCAGATGACGGTAGGAAGCCAGGTTAAGAATAACAGAAATGACACCGCCCCGATACAGACGGCGGCGTTCCATCTACCTCGAGGCGCAAATCTCTCGGCTCGGAATGCTCGAATGGCCATTTCGATTCCGAAAATTAGCGTTACATACCCTACGATGAATATTGCTGTGATTTTATTAGTATGCATAGCGCTGCCATTCGGTGAAGAGTTCTTGCCTGGATATGTGATCATTGCAAGCCCTCTACACTTTTCTGATAAGACACTACTAAGAGAGGTGGCCTGCACCGCTACAAATATAACCTGCTGTAAAGCGGAACTGCAAACGAGAACGAGAGGAAAAGTTTCTGCAGGGTGAATGCTAGGAAGGAATGCGAATATCCTGGAGATTGAGTTAGCTATACTCAAAAATCACGGTGAAAACAACACTACTTACGGCTTTTTCGAATGACCTTGTACCGCAGATGCCCTCCTTGCATCAGAAATAATTCGATGTATGGTCAATAGGGCCAGTGCCAGACTAAACGCTCCGAGCGTGAGGTGCATCGTTCGTAGTGTTTGTACCTGGGCCAATCGAAGGTTTTTGATTAACCTTCTTGTCTGGTTCTGTGCTGTCCATGGCATCTCGCGGGCGGTGGTGGTGGTGGTGTTGATTGTCATGTTGAAATGCGAACGCGCGACGAAATGATTATTTGGTCCCCATATTTCCATCTTGTACCAGCTGCAGTTCAATGATTACGAGAAAAAAAGACTTTGCTGTTAACCAGCAGCGGTTAAAGAATGTAAAAGTTCTGAGTATTCATGGGTCAAACCAGCTGATCGTGAACAAGAGACGGAAACCTGTTCAGTCGGCCAGTCGAACGATGTGCCTGAACCTGCCAGCAGAGAGAAAGTAACGAAAAAAGAGCGTGGGCATGAAAACTGTGGGCCAGCCAGGAGGATGGCATGAGACGTGTGAGAGTATTTGAGAGAAGCTTGGGAAGAATTGCGGTGCACGAGGTTTCGAGACAGCGATCCTGCGGCGTCTGCCATTCCCTTCGCTAGTCAACAAGCATTGGCAAAATTCGAAATAGGTTCTTCTACAGGCTGCAGCGAGGAAGACTAGCCCGTGATAGGGTTTCAAGATCATGCATTGACCATTCCACCGGGGTTCAAGACAGCAACGAGCGGGTACTGAGGGAGCCGTTGGGATGGCGGCACTGGGACCGACCGGCTGTTGGGATTGGCAGGACTTGAGAGCAGTTGGTGGAAGCCTTGCCTGATGTAATGGATGCGTTCATTGCTTCTTGAGGCCAGTGGGTTATTCGCCATAGTTGTGCCTATCCTGTGGTTTTTTTTGGAAGTCCGGTGATGGCATGTCTTTCTATCTGGTCGTTTGGAATCGCGTTCTGCATTTTCGTGGCCATTATTGAAGCCCTCGAAATATTTTCTTGCCATATCACAGACAACTGGCGGATGGTGGGTGGGAGGTTGAGTCCGAGCGATTGGGGTTGAGTTCTGACAAACTGTGGTTTAGGTTTGCCTCAAGACCCTCGCTTCAGGGGTTGTGAGACACGAACCACTGCAGATGTTCAATGCATCTACCCTCCAGACCCGCCAGGCCAGGGTCATCGCCGTACATCAACCTTAACGCCGCCACGCATAACGATAATATAGGCAGACATCCTTATTGAAAGTACATGTGCGTCAGCAGCTCTGCAGTGCAGAGCGAGATTGGCTCAACTGAAGGTAAGAGGTTGAAATAACTACGAGAGAGAATACAAGCGAGATGATAGAAGACCAGGAACGATACTGACAATGACAGAAACTATACGTCAGTGATTGTGTAGAAAACAAAAAGTCACATACTCGAAGCTGTTCTAGGCTTCAGAGGAAAATGGATGTCCATAGCTGTCGTTATCGATCGCTTAAGGGAAGACGTTTCCCTGGCAGGAAAAATAGGCCGGTATCAGCAGTATCAGTACCGCCTAGGAAGTCAGCTTTGCACTGGAAGATGGCTGTAAGCGAGTGACGAAATCATGGAGCTGCATGAGTTTCAATGACCCTCTGGTGGTGGTGGAAGGACATCTCGGAAGAAATGCTCTGTGTTAAGGACTGTAAGAGAGCTGTAGAGCCGATAGAATAAACTTTGAATCTGGTAGACGCAATGTCGGTCCTCACAGTTGGCCCCAAATGAACTCTTTTGATACCGTTCCTGTCTCAACCTCGGGCAAACCCGACTTTCGTAATACTTGATCTTTTCGTCCGTCAACGCAGATCATTAATAAAGAACAACGTGAGAGTCCTTGTGCAGATTTCTGTGGAGATTGGCATGTAATCACTGGTAAAAGGGCGTCGACGATCTAAGTCAATGAGCTGACCTGGTCGCAGTTTTCCAGAATCATGTCAAGTTCTCAGACGTAAACTGTAGCTCTGCCTGGACAGTCAGACGAGCATAGAAGGTAATTGCTGAAACGTAGCTGGGGATTAATTGTTGCCTGCCCTTTCTGCTAAATGTGGGTATCATGTTGAATGAGTCGTGCGATGTCCTCAAAGTTGAAAGCCCACAAACTCTAATGACTGTTGAATAAAAAACGATATGGGTTAGGATAATGCTTTACGCTGCCGGTCATGCTACCCTACCTTTCCGGCCCTTACGCTTTCGCATACTCTTCGAGATATGTCACGAGGCACTTGGCACCCTCAATCGATACTGCATTGTCTATAATGCATGTTAATTACCAGTTGGTAGCAGACCATCACCTGATGGGCGGATTGTAGGTTGACTTACAATTACTCGCACGGATTCCACCCACGCTCCGATGACCTTTGAGGCCTAGTAGGCCATGCTTTTCAGCTCCGGCCAAAAAGGCCTTTTCTTTCTCCGAATCACCACCGTGGACCCTGAAGCAGATGTTCATCCGACTGCGCACGCTCTTATCCGGAACCACACGGTAGACATCCGGGTATTTGTCAAGAGTGTCATAGATCATGCGCGCTTTGTCGTTAGAGATCTCCTCCTGGCCACCAATCTTCTTAACACCATATGTGTCCACCAGCCCGGCCATGACCTGACCTGCGATCCATACATCGAATATGGGCAGAGTATTGTAGAGGGAGTTGTTTTTGGCGATGGTGGGATAGTCCAAGACGATCGGACCGACGGACAAGTTGAGTTCTCGCATCAAATCTGGGGTTGCTGGTGTCGAAATGGGAGGGAGGAGTGATTTCCTGATGATGGCGATAGCAATGCCAGTATTGCCTATGTTCTTTTGAGCGCCACCGAAAATGACAGCATACTTTCGGACATCGACCTTTCGGGAGATGAAGTTGGATGACATATCGGCACAGACCAACGGAGCATCGTCACCCTCAAGAGACTGAGGGAAAGCTGGGAACTCAACACCATCGACGGTCTCATTGTCACAAAAGTAGACTAAGGCGGGACCACCTGATCCTCGAGGCGTGAGTTTCCACTCGGATTCGGCTGGTATATTACCGAATTTCCCATTGTTGACTTGCCGAGAATCTGCTGCAATGTTGACGTGTTTTGCCCCAACTAGGCGCGCTGCTTCTTGTGATGCTTTCAGTGACCACGAACCGGTGACGAGGTAGTCAAGTTTCAACTCTTCGTCCACGACTTTTCTGAGCCTGTTAACCACTTCCGCCTTCTTGGCCTCCTCACTATCACTAGAGCTGCTGAGCTCCGCAGCAATCTTCGCACGCTTCTTCTCTACCCATATGGACACAAGGTTGTACACGACAGCACTGAACTCGCCGGTCCCGCCGCTCTGCAAGAACAATACCTCGTAGTCTTCGGGGATATCAAGAAGAGTGGAGAGTGCTTTCTTAGCATCTTCGAGGATCTCGTTGGCTTCGGGGGAGCGGTGGGAGATTTCACAAAGCCCAATGCCCTTGTCTTTGTAGTTCAACAACACTGATGAAGCTTTCTCGAGAACGGCAGTTGGCAGGGGTGCGGGGCCTGCTCCGAAGTAATGAATGTCTGAACGGTTGACCATATTGAAGGACTAGACCTGTTGGGGGGGGGGGGGGGGGATGTAACTGTGTAGTGAGTAGAATGAAGAGGTTTTGATCAGTAGAGAAGATGATGTTTGAAGTGGGGTTGATGGAGGGGTCTTTTCAGATAGTTCCTCAGAGGTGATGACTCGGTCTTTGACCTAGACATGTCCGATTTCGGATACCCCACGCCCAGAGCTGATGAAGCTCAAAATAAGCAGGCATTGCGTAATTTGGAGGGGATTCCTGGAGTTGATGAAACTGATTCAATTTATAAAGCAGTTTCGTGCTGTTATGACGGTGATCCAATTGAAAGATGAGGAAAACTGATGACCGGCCCGAGGTCGGAGGGGACGGTAACCCCCGGTCACGTAATTCTTGGCACTGGCCAAATTATTTGGACGTTTACAGCTCAACACCACGACTCTCTATCCACAACTCCATCTTCTGTCGTAATGACCATGGCGATGCGTGCAGCAAGGGCTTTGTCCCACAGACAAGCTTTGGTATGTCTCAATTGACTCTTATCAGCTACTTTTGCTGAATCTCTAGCCCCGAACCAACTTGCCTCTACGAATTGCAACGCGTTCCATTCGCCCCATTGCCGTTGCCAGTCAGCGCACATTCTGTGCCTCCGCTGCTAGACTCGACACACCCGATGTCTTTCCTTCGTTGAGGGAAGGCCCCGCAGCCAACTTTCTGTCTACTTTCCAGCAAACCACCAAAATACCGCAAACGCTTATTGAGAAGATTGTGCAGAGACATGCCGTGGGAGTGGCAAAAGACAAGGTGCTGAGGTCGGGAGATTATGTTACTCTACAACCACACAAGTGCATGACACACGATAACTCATGGCCCGTCGCCCTCAAGTTCATGTCCATTGGCGCCTCTAAGGTTCAGGATCCCAACCAGATTGTCATGACCCTGGATCACGACGTGCAGAATAAGAGCGAGAAAAACTTGAAGAAGTATCAGCAAATTGAACAATTTGCTAAGAGTCAAGATGTGGTCTTTTATCCTGCTGGGCGAGGAATTGGACATCAAATCATGGTTGAAGAGGGTTACGCGTGGCCTGGTACGCTGGCTGTCGCCTCCGACAGTCACTCAAACATGTACGGAGGCATCGGGTGCTTGGGAACACCAGTTGTGCGGACGGATGCTGCGAGTATCTGGGCCACCGGCAAGACGTGGTGGCAAATTCCCCCAGTTGCAAAGGTCAACCTTACTGGCACTCTTCCACAGGGCGTTACCGGCAAGGATGTGATTGTAGCATTGGCCGGCCTCTTTAACAAAGACGAGGTATTGAATCATGCCATCGAGTTTACCGGAAGCGAGGAAACTCTTCGCAGTATTTCGGTCGATGACCGTCTCGCTATCGCAAATATGACGACGGAATGGGGTGCCTTGGCTGGTCTCTTCCCCATTGATTCTGTGCTTCACGGATGGCTAAGAATGAAGGCTACCGATGCAGCCATCTTCGGAGGCGAGGTCAAAGACCAGCACAAGCAGCAGTTCCTCCACGAGCGGATCGATAAGCTCTTCACTGCCACCGGCATCGTCGGCCAGAAGTCCGGGCCTATTTTCCAGCCAGCCTTAGCCGCGGACAAAGGAGCAGTTTATGCTAAAGAATTATTTCTCGACCTCTCAACGCTCTCCCCTTTTGTATCTGGTCCTAATTCCGTCAAGGTTGCTACACCATTGCCAGAACTTGAAAGCCAGAATCTCAAGATCAACAAGGCCTACCTGGTCTCATGCACTAACTCGCGTGCTTCTGATCTTGCAGCAGCAGCCAAGGTGTTCAAGGATGCTGCTGCCTCCAACAACGGTCAAATTCCAAAGATTCCTGAGCATGTCAGCTTCTACATTGCTGCAGCATCTCTTCCAGAACAGCGCGCCGCTGAAGAGCAGGGCGACTGGCAGGCTCTCTTGGAGGCTGGAGCCAAACCTCTTCCATCTGGTTGTGGTCCTTGTATTGGACTGGGCACGGGTCTGCTCGAGCCGGGTGAGGTTGGCATCAGTGCCAGTAACCGCAACTTCAAGGGCCGTATGGGGTCGCCTGATGCCAAAGCGTACCTTGCTAGCCCGGAAGTTGTCGCTGCGAGTGCTTTGGCAGGAAAGATTTCCGGGCCTGGATGGTATGAAGCGCCCGCTGACTATGCCGGCGTTCGCTTAGGAGAGGGTGACGGCATTGCGGAAGAAGACCGGATGATGACAATTGAAGACATGCTGGAGAAGGTTATCAGACAAGCTGATGAAATGATCCAGTCCGTTGAAGGTGCCGCAGAGGGAGAATCTGCAAAGGACACATCTACTGAAGCGGAGACCTACACGGAGATCCTTCCTGGATTCCCTGAAAAGGTCAAGGGAGAGATCGTTTTCTGTGATGCAGATAATATAAATACCGATGGCATCTACCCTGGCAAGTACACCTACCAAGACGATGTCTCACGAGAGAAGATGGCCGAAGTCTGCATGGAGAACTACGACCCATCCTTTGGCACTGTTGCAAAAGCTGGCGACATCCTCGTATCCGGCTTCAATTTTGGCTGTGGAAGCAGCAGGGAGCAAGCGGCCACGTCCATCCTCGCCAAGGGCATTCCTCTCGTCATTGCGGGAAGTTTCGGCAACATCTTCAGCAGGAACAGCATCAACAACGCGCTGATGGGTGTCGAGGTCCCTAAGCTTACCAACCGTCTACGTGAAGTGTTCTCGTCCACAGGCACGTCCGCGAACCAACAAAAGATCCAAGAGCCTTTCCACAACAAGCAATCCCTTGATACCCCGCCTCCAGCTCCTGTCGCCCAACCCGCGCAAGCCAAACAGTTAACTCGGAGAACCGGATGGACCCTCGAGTGGGACGTTCGGCGAAGCAAGGTAACCGTGCAGGAAGGACCTAACGGAAACAGTTGGAGCGTCAAGGTCGGCGAGTTGCCACCCAATGTGCAAGAAATTATTGCCTTGGGTGGCCTGGAGAGCTGGGTGCGAAAAGAGATTGGAGGGACGGTGTAAGGGGTCTGGTGTGGATGGGAGGAAACCACACAGAAGACATGCGGTGAGTCGTTGTTTGAGCGAACAATACCCCTGACGTTAGGAAACATGCATATTTTTGGAGTTGGGGACAGGCGAGGGTTGATTTCGCTGTTTTTCTCGATTCGCAAACTCCATTTCATATTTGTATATATAACTACTGTATACAATACTTGATGCGAAAGCCAGAGACATGGGCGAATCTATTTTGGAATATCTGCAATTTTGTTCTTCTCCTGGTTTAGTTTTTCTTCCAACCTGTCTTTTCTAGATTATCCCGCCTAACAGTACAGGGCAAATACCGGAAAGGTGTATGTGGAAAATAAACGCCCCTACCCATCACCCACTCCGGATGGCTGACTCACCCAACGCAAAACAGTGTGTAGAAAAGGGCGGTTCGTTTTGAAGGTGCATGTGGGATGGAGCTTGGACCGCTTCTCATCGGTCTGATGGATCTCTCCGATGTTATCGTTGATCCTCCACTTTCCGCCACAAAGCTTGATGCTTCCCCGGATTTTCCATCCCATTCTGGAAGTGATTTTGATGCCCGAACAAGTCGTCATTGTTCTAGCACTTGGTCAGATTTGCAGTCGTAGATTCATGGCTCGATGCTTCTCTCCTCGTCAGCAAGCTTCCAAGCAGGCTGAAGTAGAAATACAAGCAGGGGGATACCTTCCTTCAACCACAAGACATAACAGCCTGTAATCTATATAGATTCGCCACGTTCCATCCATCCATGAACCTCATGGATCCAGCATGTGGGGCAGGATTGTTTTGGATCGTCAGCGATACTCGTCGCAATGTTCCTCAGCTTCCATTTTATGATGATTGGCCAAGGCGATATTGAACAATAAACCCTAGATGGCGCCCTACATTCTGCCGATTCGGTAGTTGTTAGGAACATATCAAGAATGGTACCGTACCTAAAGTCTTTTCTCTTGGTATTAAAGGCATCTCTACGGCCAACGTCTTGCATTCCCTCACTGTTCCATTCTTGCATTCGTTTCTTGCTAAGGTACAGACATCTTCTCCATCCAAGATGAAGTCCGTTTCTGCTCTCGCTGCCATCGCGGCGCTCACCGAGGCCCTGCCTTCTCCTCAGTTCGGCGGTGGCGGCCAGTCCACTATGTTACGGTTTGGGTGCTCTCAGGTGGTCATTGACCGCATCGATCCTCTGGTCAATCCTGGCTTAGCACCCTCCCCGCACATGCATCAGGTTGTGGGAGGAAATGCTTTCAACACCACTATGCAGAGCACCGATATCAGCACACTCGCTACCTGCACTACTTGCGGGTATGCTGATGATTTCTCGAACTATTGGACTGCCAACTTGTACTTTAAGGCTCGCAACGGAACGTACAAGCGTGTGCCCCAGGTTCCTAACAGGTATGTATCCTTATACGGTTATTCACATGAACCATTGCTCATCATTCGCTCAGGGAGCTCTTTAACGACAAATACACGACCGGGACTAAAGGCGGTTTCGTCGTCTACTACGTCTCTCCCGGCAAGAACCAAGTAACGGCCTTCAAACCTGGCTTCCGTATGCTCGTCGGCGACGCCATGAATCGCGAAAAGAAGAACCTGAAGACCCAGACCTGCTTCCGCTGTTACAACGCGAAGAACTTCGGCGGCGACAACGCGGCTCCTTGCGCTGATGCGAACTTGGATACTGAGGGCTTCCCGACTAAACCGTGCCCCGGTGGTATTCGTTCGAATATTCTATATCCGACGTAAGTTCCCCTTGTTTACTCCAAAGCCCCTTGTTACGCTCGTGAAAGTATACGTACTAATGAGCCCACAGCTGCTGGGACGGTAAGAACCTCGACTCTCCAGACCACAAGTCCCACGTCGCCTACCCGTCTAATGGCCCCGCTGCTTTCACCGGCACTAGCACCGGTGGCGCGTGCCCAGCTAGCCATCCGGTCAAGATTCCGCAGCTCATGTTGGAGATTGTATGGGATACTACGCAGTTCAACAATAAGGCTGAGTGGCCCGAGGATGGTAAGCTCCACCGCTTCTCTTCCTCTACCTCAAATTTCCAAATATCTATGACATGATATTGATGGCAGATGCTAAATGATATGTTTGTTCTAGGCTCCCAGCCCTTCTACCTCTCCACAGGCGACAACACGGGCTACGGCCAACACGGCGACTACGTCTTCGGCTGGAAGGGCGATTCGCTTCAAAAGGCTATGGAGGATGGGAAGCAGTGCATGGGGGCGAGCTGTGCGGGACTCAAGACGCAGGCTAATAGCGCGGGGAATAGCTGTAAGGTGAAGGAGAGGGTTAAGGAGGATTACGAGGGATGGTTGGAGAAGCTTCCGGGAATGGAGATGTAATGATATGAGGACTTCGTTGGACCTCAAGAACGTAATGCGGTTTTCTTCGGCCAAAGCGTTCGTTGAACATCGTTACTAAATCTTGTTTGAGCACAGCGTCGTTCTCTCTTTGTATAACAGTTAGAATAGGGGGCGCTAAGTTGGTGGTAGAATCAAGATATTTTAATCGGGTTTCGGCAGTCACTACGACTTAACAGTTTTAAGATAATGGTTCCGTTATCTGCTTGTTGTTCCGCCACCTACTTCAGTCTTCTAGGTGGTGAGCCCCGGCAATTAGAGTGAGGTGCAATGTCAATTCCAACTTTGAATATTTACCTAAGGTATGCT
>ML993917.1:0-90373 GCA_010093945.1 Delitschia confertaspora ATCC 74209
GACCATGAAGTTGCCTACCTATTTATACTTATGGGGTCGTCGCCTGTGCGTACATACCTAAACAGTGTTTCTGTTTTCTATCCTTATGGATCTATCAACGGGAGATCAACTTGATGGCTAAAAGAGGCCACTTCGTAGAAAGTAAGAGAAATTCTAAACAGTAGTAGAGGGAGTATTTACACGCTAGCTATAATACATAGGTGTTTATACATGTGTGAAGTCCATGGAAGAAGAGAATGCCATGCCGGACCTAAAACGCCGTAATATGCTGTGTGAATGGGTATTTCGAGAGACCGATAGTCCCCAAATCTGATTCTTGTGATGGTTACTTTGAGCTTTTAGTAAACTCGAGTAGTTGGAACTTCGTTGGATGTGTCTGTTCGAGGTCGGGTCTGGTGGGGTTCAAGCGGTCTAAGGGGTGCTGATCCATTTAGGATGATGCTAGGATACTCAGAGTATTCCTTCGCCGTGCTTTTCAGTCACATAATTGTCCCTCACTTATTCTGGTTCCTCTCCGGATCCTCATCCCCCTTGGTCTCCCTAACCTCCTTATAAGGCCGTCCAGCATAAAGCATGTACCCTTTCTCCTCAATCGTGCCCTTCTTATCATCTTCCACTAACTTCTCTCCCTGTCCACCATCGCCCTCCTCTCCTTCGCCACCCACCCTGCCATATTTCCCGTTTTCCAGTTCTCGCGACACGGAGATGGGCCTGTTACCGCGGAATCGTTTGCGCATGTCTATCATTCCCTTTTTGCATTCGGCGTAGCCTTTTTGAAGTTGTTGGCATTGGGTTGGGAGGGTGTATTTGAGAGGCGGGCGAAGACAGTCGCCGGGGGAGTTGCGCTCGACCTGTGAAAGGCGTGAGACTGGAAGTTTGCTGAAGGAATTAATGGTGGAGATTATACCATTATGCAGTCGCTATTTTGCAGACAGAATGCTAGTGCAGCGCCTGTAACCAAAGGGTTAGATTAATCATTTGTACAAGTGCGGAGATGTGGAGGAGGTGCGGAGGTGCGGAAGTGAGTGATGGCCTGAGGAAGGGAGTGGTGAGGAAGACATAGAGACAGGGAGGCTTACGGATGTCTTTGCATGATTGAGGCATGTTGGCGATATAGGACAATGAATTGATATGGGTTTTGGGGTCACCACTTCAACGAGCAGTGCACAGAGGGACTCGATACGAGAGCGATGGTGTTGAAATCTCCCGCCGGAGTTCTTCCGCTCCACTGCCAAGCGTTCCCTTAGCTTCCGCTCCTGCCCCCCTTCCCCATCGTGTTGGGAGGAGATCACTTGCATGTGACAACCAACGTCATTCCTCGACTCCCAATCTCCAACATGCCTTACATTCACTCTCTCTCAATCATCTACTCTCTACTTTCTTTCTTTCATATTTTCAAATGAAAATTCTTCATCTCTGGCCCACATAACCATTATCAGATACTTAAGAATGCTCCAAATCCCTTTTTTATCGCGTCTCCACCTGTCCGAGTACTTCTCCCTCGCCATATCCCTCCTCTTCGTGGCCCTCGAACATTTCATCTCTATCATAACGCTTCTCCTCCCAACACCCATAATAAGCCTCTGTTATCGTGCTACCCGTCGTCTCTTCAACTATCTCTCCTCACCATCCTCGCGCCGCAATCGAAACTATAAGAAGGGTGTCTGGTCTAGCATCGCGAACGCAAGCGACTTTGTTGAGCTCTGCGAATTATATGGATATTATGCTGAGGAACATATTCTGCAGACGAAGGATGGCTATCTGTTGGGTCTGCATCGGTTGGGCTGGCGTAGGGGAGAAGAAGGGCTCACGGTAAACGGAACAGGCGATGGTGTGGCCAAGAAAAAGGTGGTTTATCTGCATCACGGACTGCTTATGAACAGTGAAGTCTGGGTATGCCTCACAGAAAGGGAGAGATGTTTGCCATTCGAGCTCGTAGAGAGAGGGTATGATGTCTGGCTGGGCAACAACAGAGGTAACAAGTACTCGAAGAAATCGGTCCATTGCGCGCCGACCTCGACCAAATTCTGGAATTTCAGCATGGATCAGTTTGCTTTCCATGACATCCCGGATTCGATCGCATATATCCTGGAGACGACCAATCAGCCATCCTTATCCTATATTGGATTCTCACAGGGTACAGCACAGGCATTTGCGACGCTTTCAATTCATCCGACACTGAATGAGAAGGTGGATGTGTTTATTGCTCTTGCGCCAGCTATGTCTCCGAAGGGTTTGACCTCAAGGATCGTGGATTCTTTCGTTAAAGCATCGCCTGATGTGCTGTTCCTTGCTTTTGGTCGGCGGGCTATCCTTGGATCGACGCCTATGTGGCAGGCCATCCTCTACCCACCGATATTTGTGCGTATAATCGACACCGCGCTGAGGTTCCTGTTCGGCTGGACAGGGAAGAACATGACGCCGGACCAGAAACTCGCCGCGTATCCCCATCTCTATTCCTATACTTCTACTAAGAGCGTAGTCCACTGGTTCCAAATCATCCGCAACGGCGTATTTCAAATGTACGATGACGAAGCGCCAAGTCCGGTGGCGATGAACCGTAACAAGTACTACAAAGTCGCCAAATTCCCCACAAGGAACATCAAGACTCCTATTGTGCTTGTTTACGGTGGCTCAGATAGTTTGGTCGATATCAATGTCATGCTGAAGGAGTTGCCTAGGCATACGGTTGCGAAGGAAATATCACATTACGAGCACTTGGATTTCTTGTGGGCCGACTCGGTGGATGAACTGGTCTTTCCCCACGTCTTCGAGGCGCTAGATAAGCACGCGAGGCCGGAGGCCTCGACACCCGGGACTGGCAATAGAAGGAAACGCCAGAGAGCTTCAACTATACAACAGTCTCATCCCTCAGGCGCACTCCCTGCTCCTGGCGATAGACCCGAAGCGGAAGACACTTCCTCCACATTTTCCACTCACCGCGCTAGAAAGATCACCCAAAACACATCCCGACCGTCGTCCTCCTCCCAAGACACCAATGGCAGACCTCACACCCCCATCCTCAGCCCACCACCATACATATCAACCCCCGAATCACCAGGTTCACGCCCCACCTCTTCATCCAGAATCCCACATCCGGCATCCTATGCGCAGGCAGTGAGCCAGCGACAACATTCACCCGTGCATGCTCGAACACCTTTCTCGCCTCCAAAGCAGGAGGGGAGGAAGGACTCGCATGTGGGATCCAGTTCTCAGGTGACTGCGCAGTCATCGACATCCCGACCTGAGGGGTGGTGGAGCAGTGATGAGGTTGCTGGAAGCGAGACAGAGTTGGAGAAGGAAAAAAAAGGAGGAGAGCAGGAGAAGAGCCATGGCTTCAAGATTAGTTCGCAGGGTGCGGAGTGGGAGGAGAAGAACGAAGAGGATCAGGGGTTGGTGCTTAGGGGGAGTGTTGGGGGGGAGATAAAGATTCCGAAGTTGTTTGGGTAAATTATATACATACAAGAAGCTGAGGGGATGGCTTCTGGTGAATATATCTCTATGTTAGATGTGCAATATGAGCTTTCTCAATTCAGACATGCTGCGAAAATTAGGCTAAATGTGTGTTCGCATATGGTCACTACAATAATTGTCTATTACGTCCTACTATCACCGTTTGCGAAGGACATTGTGATAAAGGCCTGGCTATACTCGCCGACCTCGACCACGGACAGGAACAGGTTATTGCCGACAATCTTGTCTCCTTTTGGGATTTCTACCCCGTTATTTTACCATGACCACCCTGCAACTTACCTCTAAGTAGAGTCCTAAACTCCTAGACAAGAGCCTGTTTCTCTTCATTATTCCTCTGAGTAAGACCTTCGCCGCTTCGTTTTCTTCTTCCTATTTCTTCTCCGTCTTACTATTCGCGAACGCTATATAGATAGAGGCCCAGCTATAACTGTTGGCGTTAACTGCGAAGAGAGACGTGAAACAGAATGATACCGCCAAACTCGTTCTCCATTTTGTCTTTCGTGATGACGCCCATCTCCGTGTCTGTTTGTGCCTCAAGGAAAATTCCAAACCTCTAGGCGCGAATTTGTTCTTTCCGCCTCTTCGCTCTTGGTATCGGCTTCGCTGCTCCTCTCTTCTCGCTATATGGGCAGGAGGTTTGAGGATAAGTCAAAGTAAGGAGAGGTTGTAAGGTCGGCGGCTTGGAGATTAGGTAGGTATGTATGTGTGTGTGTGGGTGATATGGAGCCGATTGCGACATGATAGTAATGGTATAGGATATAGGATATTGGGTGATCTGCGTAACACTGCGCGTGGGAGCTGGATAGCCGTATCGATTAGAAACTGGAAGTATACCCGGGTACGTAAATATGTGGGATAGCTGTCAAGGAATGACAAGATCGAATTGTTCCGTTCTTTTCCGGCTAGGCGTTACGTTTTGTGTACGATTGCTATGCCTGTCACGGTGTTGCGCAAGGAGAAGGTCAATCGTTATATTGATTACCCAGGTAGCTAACTGACAATCAAATGATCGGATGGATAGATGATGTATTCTTTCTAAGAGAGTGAATCTATCTAGTTTGTGTGCAGTGCCAAGATATGTGTTGGCGGGCCTCTGCATACAAAGCACGTGACATGCTGAGATCACTCTGGATACTGGAGAGAACTAGAAGGCTACCTCCGACACTAACTATTGGAAAAGAAAAGAATTAAGGAAGAAGACCCGAGGAAGAGGTGGGTAGCAAGTCCTAGATAGATGTCTTCTGGGCACTAGTGATTAAGCGACCCAACAGAGTTGCTGACCACGCACGTGTTCATCATTCACTACGAAGTGGTTCAACCTACCCAAGGCAACCCACCCAACCTATGCAAGCATATAATCCGTCACAATGCCCTCCAGTTGTGTTACATATATCAAGGCTGTAAGCAGGAATTCGAATATGAGCTGGAATAATTTGGGTCCTAGTATAAAAGCGAAGTGACAGTCTGTAGAGAAAACAACACCTTTTACAAATAAAAGCTAGTATAGAAGAGCCCTCTTAGAAAGAGAAAATAGAAAATGCCCTGCACCACCATGTCTGTCCCGGTAACTAACCAATCGCTCTACACTCAGCCCTCAGCCTCCCTCATCCATCTCCCCCAGCCCTAGATTCCCCTACACCCGGTCTATCCAACAATTAAAATTCTGTGAATCTCCTCACACTCCACCTCAACACTATATCATTCCCTATCAACTTACTTCTTAATACATTCTACCTTACATCTCTCACACATCTGATGATAATTACACATGCTGCAACTGGGATTGAGTATGCAGCTATTACCACCATACCCGCGTTCGCAGCAGTACCACTGGTATTCTTCTCCCCCATCGCTTTGAGGTATGGCGGAGATTGAATAGGTATGAGCACAGGCGCGGAGGTGTGGATGTGTGATATGCTCACCTGAGTGAGCGTAGGTAAGAGATGGGAAAAGGCATTGCGGTGGTGGTGGTGGTGGTGGTGGTGGCATATACAGAGTCTCGTGTGGGAGGTGAGGAGTTGCGAGTGTTGTAGCGACGGGGTTGGCGGCAGTGGGAACACTGGCTCGGGTATATCCAGTTCGCCAATCCCCTTGCTCGACGGAGCAGTGTGTGCAACGTGCATGATTGCAGGAACAAGAAAGATTTACAGCGGTACCCATAGGCCCGTTGTTGCACTGGCAGCAATACCAGACAGGCATTATGAGAGACGATATAGTCGTAAGATGGTTCTATCTGGATATAGATCGGCGGAGTAGAGGTATAGTCTCGTCGATAATATAGAGAAGAAGGGCTAAAGAGAGAAAGGAGAGATGAAAGCCAACAGAATGGGTTGGATGACGTGAAAAGGATAATTGAGACCTTGAGGCCAATCCTTGATGTGAGTGAGGTATGGTATAGCGTTCAATAAAGAGACTTTCTGTGGGCACGCAGTGCAACGAATATCGTAAATACCCTTTAACAAACCGGCCATCCCATCTCATTTTATACACGCCTCTTACCTGTCCCATACTCTCTAATTCCAGAAGGACGATTCAGCACTGGCGTCTACGAAGGATAGAGTCCCTCTTTCCTTTACACAGCCATTAAAGAATGCCTTGCAACCATGTCCGCAGGCCCACTGAGAAACCAGGAGCAAAGATTGTAAGCGTGTGACACGACGCTTTGACATCTCTTTTTTCTCTTTTCTCCTCCAGATTTCCAAGAATGAGGCCGCTTACCGGAGGGCGCGATAGGGGGTGTTTTGGTAGCCTAGTATTCTGAAATCCAGGAGAACACAGACTTGAATGCGCAGACCGAAATAATTCTGGACGTAAGGATAAGTTTTACGCAGAACTGAGTGTTGAGTTATGCGTGACGCTGAATACGATTATTGTGGATAGTGTAATACGGGGAGATGCCCTGAAAATAGGGTTGAAACATGGGTGACATGTGGCGCGCATTCGCGAGGACAACGCCCAATTAAAACCTTGCGGCCTGGAGAGAAACTCGGGAGATAGGACACTGAAGGTGTGATTGTTTGACCAATTTTAGAATCCTTTAAGTGGCCACCTGCGGGAAGGAAGGAAATCTCCTAAGCCTTGAGGAGGGCCTTGGGCCGCAACAGCTGGCCGATTTGACATAATTTTGTTTGTGGTATATTTTATTTGAGAATTCTAGACAATCAGGTATTTCAAGGTTTAGATATGAATAGTACCCAGTAAACCATAATCATTATATTCTTCTGGTAGGTACCACAAGGCCCAGTTTCCGGTCACTTGGTTTATCCAATAATCGCTCTATACCATATGCAACGTCGGATATACAGCAGTCCCAGAGCCATGTCCTGGTTGACTATAACCGTGACAGACATGCATTCCATTCCATGTCGTCGCGTGTGAACAATTTAGCTTGCAGATAATGATGCCCGAGGGCTCGGAGCAGCCCTGTCCCCACACCACAAACATCCGCGGGACCCCGACCCAGTAACTGCAGTTCTCACATGCGCGAAGCTGGTAGACCAAAAGCTTCAAAAGTGAAGTTCGCATGCTCAAAATATTAATGGAAGAAGAGTTTTCAAGACTGACGTTACAATCAAAAATAAGTCTTTCAAATACTGGTCTAGTAATACATGATAGAATTGCGTATTTCTCACGGAAGAGCGATGCCTGTCGTTATGGCAGGCATCTGGAGGCTCTATATGCTCGCTCAAATGCAGACTCAAGACCTCCGCCAAAGCCACAGAATTTGAAAGGTTGGCAAGGCAAACAACAAGGTTGTGTAAGAAGTGATAAGAAGGGAATAACAAAAGCGGTCTGAATACCCCCAAACGCCTAGAAAAGAAGAGAATGGCCCCTGCGGAAGTTCATCGATAGTCTTGCAGTCTGGGAGAGTTGATTTGTAATATTTGGTATTGATGTTGATTGATGTGGTGGCGGTTCAGTCGAAGGCGCAGGATTGGCCTTTATATCGCTCGCATAGGTGGTTCACTTAGGTGGTCGTTAATATCCTTTTGCATTGCTGAAGGATAAGTTCTGGAGCTTACTATCAACTCTACTCTGCCGGGCAACATCCATCCCGTTTATGTTCACACGAGGTACAGACGGGATTCCACACTCCAATGGGCCCGTCCTTGCAGACACAGCAATACCAAGTTGTTGCGTTAGGCATGACGTGGTGGATGAAGTAGTATAACGCAAAGTTTTGGTTGGAACGGACTCAGATAGGGTAAACAGAGAAGGTATGAGAATGAACGGAGTCGAGTAGGGCGATGAAGCATTGTGGAGGCGTTGTTTGTGGTTATAAATGCTCTCCTTCAAGCACAAGCCTCCCGGCGTTCTCACTTTTTCGCAAAGGGTCCGTATACAAGGCCGTAATTTCTGCCTTCAACATTTTAAAACTGAAGACGAAGAGGGCGCAGACAGGGTCGGGTATTGGTGCCCAAGAGAAGGACGATGGAAGACGCAGGTTTCCATGGTGAGAAACCGGTTTCTGAGGGGGCTGCGCAGTAAACTGGAGTCGATATCGGTCGCCCCGATAATTGTTCGGTGAGCCTCAGCGTTCGGTCAAACTCTCTCTGGTGGAAAGCGTCGTCCTCAGTCAGGAGTGAAGAGGAGCTGGGATGAGAGTGGAGTGGTCCGCGGCGGGGATGGTGTGAAGCGGACCCCCTGGAGTCTTCTGTTTGGTTCGTTCCGTAGCATCGCTAGGGGTTGACCAACAAAGGCTAGTTAGTCCCGTAGATGAGAGAGCTGATACCTCATAGTATGCTGTGATAGGTGTCAGTGCCTACCTTGTAGTATGTGGCCAAGGCAATCGAGGTGGTACTATCTCCGAGTGCAGTCTTCGTGACTGGTAGACCATACATTTGTTGTGGTATGACCCAGTTTCTCTCATGTGCGCAGTGCATTGACAATTGCCTTGCTTCGTTGCCTCGCTGCGGATGTAGGTAAAGATGAACGGTGGTGATGCAGTAAGTTTTTACGATACGTAAATGACGGGGGTTATTAGTCCAGGAGCTTGGGAGAGTTACGTCGGTAATCTAGGAACGTGGTTAACGGCACCCGAGAAAAAACTTTGTAGATGGAGAATGTGAGTACGTACCAAGCAGATGGGTCATAGGGCCCAGGGCTATGCCGGAAGAACAACACCTGTAGCCTAGTCCGGGGCTCAACGGCTTCACAAAAGAGTTGCATATGAACTTCAGATAGATATAAGTGACCCCATCAGAAAATCTTTTGGAGCAGAATTTGATATAAACTCCAATGTGAACAGTGACAAAAACCACCAAGTAGTTTCAGGGGGGGTTTTAAACAATGATACTAGAGATAATGAAAAAAAACACATAAGAAATCAATTTCATGTAGTAAGGAGTATACCCCATTGGGAGTGTATTCAGAGCACAGGACCAGTGTTTAATGCATTGAGGCAGTGCTCGCAACGGAATTTGGGCGGCGGTCGGAGGTGTGAGGCAATCGGAAGAAGACATGCGGTGAGAAGTGTTTTCGAGACCGACGATACAGATACTACGCGGCCTCTCCGAAGTCCTAAGATGCTTAAGTTTGGCTTGTAGGCCGAACTTTCCGGGGGCGAGCTGAACTAAGATGCCGTTATTATCCCTTAGCACCTGGGGCAGCCAACCTCTTAGACCAGGGGTGTTAGGTCTTTACAAGGCTTGCTTGGATCTTAGCCACAGTGAATGCCCGAATGAATCCTGCCCTTCTTGAAGATGTCCTAGGGATGAGTGCCTGGGGAGCCTGTCAGACTGGACGGCGTATCCACAGGCTAATTCGGTGAGAGAAGGACGATGACTGCTTCAGTGTACTACAACCGCTGTTGGCTACGGTATTGATAAGCCATTTCCTAGATCACAGTCAACTCAGTGACCGGGAAAAGGATGGGCGACCACTTTACCGAAACCAAGAGCATCGCACTAAGTGGACTTTTAACGGACATAATTATGAAGGATGCCTGAGAAAATGAGGCGGTTCGTCTTCCAGTCTGAGATGGGGGAGCCTTACTGCCCCACGGTGGACATTATGAGGCTCAGTGAGGGGGCCGTCCGCCCAAAAAAACTTGAACTGAGCGGCCGCAACAATCCTAAATAGACTACATGAGAAGGACGGAGCCGCCGTCCCTAAGGAGCATTTTGCCCTTCTACCGCCCTACTTTGCTACAGATGAGTGCCCATTGGCACCTGGCGGTAAGTCTGAGCACATTAAATGTCATTCAAAGTAAATAGCTCTGAAAAAAACTCCGGAAACCGAGAATAATTTCAAGGAACAGAGCAGGCTGGCGTGAATCCGTGCCGCAATCGACAAGGCTGAGAATTCGGTAAGTGAAGAGGGTTAGTGAGATTTGCCTTCTTTTCCTCCGCCAACCAAATGGCAAGCCCAAGGGACTTGAAAGAAGACATATATTAAATGGTTGTACAAGTCGTATGCCTCTTCGCGGTTGCCTTGAGAAGCTGAGATTTTGTATCATATGAGATGAAGTGATAGGAGACGGAATGTCTGGTGAAGAGATGACGGATTGAGGTGACGTTGTTGTTCGGCGTGGATCGCGTTAATGATGATTAAGCAAGGAGCCCATCATTAGATAATGATGAACAGAGGGTGATGGTTAACCGCTGCAAAATTGAAGTCATGATAGAATAACTTTGCTTCTTATACTGGGATATAATTTACTCGAAGTTGACCATTTCCTCGATTACAATGTTATGGAGTTTCTATGTGACCATCACGTGATGCACATCTTGGCAAAGGCGGAGTCGATGATAAGCTTCCTCAGCCATCTCCATTATCATCTAACTCGAACCTCCGCCACGCCTCTTCGAAGGCAGTACTTTGAGATGCACTCTCTATCCTTACACCGTTCCATTATTTTGACATGCTGAGTGATTCTGCTTGTCTTGATGTCCCAATACTGATCACTCTTCGAGGTTCAGATTTGGTTCTCTCACTAGAGGGTGAACTACAACTTTCCAGTCTCTAACACTACTTCATTGCGCCTTACAACCTTATATGACCTCTTCGATAGTCCTCCGATATTCCTTCGATTTCCTTAATGCTGCCTTCTCAGCCTCTTGTTGCACTTGAAACCCAACAGTTTCCTTCTGATACCCATCGAACGCCTTCTCGACATACGTCTCTTAATCATACATTCAGTAAATTCTTAATAATTCTACAATGGCCATGAGTGAGGAGCGGGAGAACCAGATGGTGTATGCCGTCAGTCGGTATACAGCTATCATCGTCCCTCTGGTGGAAGCAGGCGTGGTCGGATATGCGACGTGGGTTCTGACCGACCTACTGTGTATCCAATACCTTCTCCACCCCTCCGAAGGCCTACAGGATATAGGGATACGACCTAGGAAAGCTCCCGCTATTGTGATCTTGACCCTCTACTTCCTCATACTCCTCATCATGATGGCCGCGTACTTCCGGCTCGTCCAAATCATTTGGAGCAATCCCGGACTCATACCAATTGGTTCGAAGGAGAAAGAGGAGGAACTTGATCGGTACTTTGAGAGGCATGAGGCTTTCATTTGCGACTATCAGGGGAAACCCAGATTTTGCGAGAAGTGCAACAATTACAAACCAGATCGGACGCACCATTGCAGTCAAATCGGTCGTTGCGTACGGAGAATGGACCACTTCTGTCCTTGGGTCGGCGGCATCGTGTCTGAGACGAGTCATAAATTTTTTCTTCAGTTCCTCTTCTATGGTTTTCTATACTGGAGCTATGTTACCGTAGTTTTCGGTTACTATTCTGCCGAGCGACAAAGAAAAGTAAGTAGACCACCAATCGACCTACTTTATCGGAGTCTCCCCACCTCCATCAACTTGGCCTCCGCTCCAAAAGCACACCATAACTAATTCATATACAGTTCCGTGCTCTTCCAGCCACCTGGATTGTTACCCTCGCCCTCTCCGGTATCTTCCTCCTCTTCGTCTTCGGCATGCTCTCCACAACCGCATACCAAGCATTTGGCAACTATACCACCGTTGAAGCCCTGGACCGCAAATACCAAGTCTACCATATCGCCCTGCGTCCGGATCCCTATTCCAACCGGCTCCAAGCCCGCTTTTCCGATCAACAACCTCAACTCCCTGAATCCACTGTTTCCTCCAATCGCCCACACAAAGCCACCGAACTCACCCCTCCCGCCCACAAACCCATGTTATCGGAATCCACAACCATCTCCTCAGGCCCCACTTCCACGCCCATTTCATCCGACCAAAGTATACAAGGCAGCACTTCACAATACATAATCTGCCAAACGCAACCCGGCGAAAATCCCTGGGATCTCGGTACCAGAGAGAATTGGAAACACCTGATGGGCGAGCACTGGTGGGACTGGTTCTTACCATTGAAGTTCTCACCTCACACGAGACATGACCAGGAGGAGGGGCATTATCAGTGGGGGCCGGTTGTGGACAGGCTGAGGAGGGAGAATGGTTTAGGAAGGAGACGGAGACATAGGAAGGATAGTAGAAGGGAGATTGGGCATGAGGGTGGGTATGGGGAAGAGAGTTTCTACGGGAGTAAACATGGAAGGGGCTCGAGGCAGGGTGGGAGCGATGGTGGAGGCACTACAGGGAGAGTTATGGAGGGAAGTCAGATATGATACCCTAGCAACGTATTTAGTTGATGCTTTTAACATTTTATGTACACTAAAAACATTAATGGTGATGTACGCTTCCTGAACTGCAAGTGTTCTTTCCTGACATGTTCCAGGATCCTTGAAGTAGAATCTATCGACAATGGCAGGTACAGTTTCTTTCAACTAGCTGCCCTGTCTCCTGGATACAAGAAATTTGAAACAAGAAACTGTGTTCGGTTACGTATATACCTGCGACGATCCTCAACACGTAATACGGTGTGCAATTCCAAACCCCTCTTACAGATAACCTCAGATTTTATGAACGGCTCCTCGGTATCAAGGTCAGTTATCTATAAGAGCGTCACGGGAGAGTGCGCATGATGGTAGGTATGGGAAAATGCATGAGAGAGGCGCAACAGAGGTAGGAGACACGAGGGAGGTGGTGAGGAGAGGGGAGCGGGATGGAATGAGTAGGAGGAGCATAAGATACCCTGACAACGTCTTCAATTGAGATCGTTAATGTCCACCATCTTCTACGTTAGATTTGTCGGTCTTCTATAGACTAATACGCTAGACCGAGCCACTCTTCCCTTCGCTTTTTACTCTGTGCCGTTTACCTTATCCGTCCATTGGATTGGAAGGATCGATGACCTGTTGAGGCATTTCACCACTCTTAGTCTCGTCTTATCCTCTGGCGTGGTATATCGCATAAAAAACAAAGCGAAACAGGCAACCACTCTCAATCACTAAATCCAGTGGAATTGATATAGCATTTCGATTCTTAAAGTTTATCATCAGAAGACGCTACGATAAGAGATCAAATACTATTTCTCTAGAGGCACATGACATGACATGACATGACATCCACTGGTCACGTGACAACATAATGCATTATTATTTACATAAGCCCCATAACAAAAGGTTAATGGCTAGATAGGGGTAGATAAAAGTATTATTCAACCTGAGAGAAAGAGCATAGAAACCCAACAGGCCGCTGAAATCATGTGTATCTACATCATACACCATGCCATTCATCCATATGATACATCATTACCAGCCACGCAACACTCGAGATACGCTCTATGAAACCGCAAGAACACCCGCTGTTATAATTCAGAACCTATGCCTACTTTTCAAAAACCTATTATCATCTAAAGAAGGGTGTATAACTGACAAATAAGTCAACATTGAAAAAAGGTAACCAAGGGAATTAGTGCTCGCCCATCAGTGAGGCCCGACGGTAATTCAAAGCACTGGGGGGTATATCGTCAACCTTGGTAATGAGGAATGAGACGCCATCGGTCCATTGTGGTACGGCAAGAAACAGATACACGGCGTGTGGACGAGCATTTACCGCACGTTGGCGACTCGCCGTATACCGGTTGGGATGCTGTGATCCATGCTCCTCTTCTTGAATTCGTCTGCCAAGACCTCCACAATAGTTAAAAAGTCGCGGCGATCTAAAAGTGTCAACCGAAGCTGAATAAGATGCAATAAGGCATGTGAAGACATACATTGCTTCTCCTCAAATTTCAGCACCAGCTCAAAGGGGTCACTCCCAGCGTTCGACACATTCCTGGGATGTCCCACATCTATTGATGGAGAGACGCCAGAGCTAGCTTCCATCGTTGTGATTTTCAGTAATTTCCCGCGGCGCTTATTCGATAGCGTTATGGTAGTGTCTGTAGAGGCAGAGGTTGTCAAATAGGTCGTCTCGTTGACTGCAAATCGTTAGTCTAAGAAGTGTGGGAAGAGGCCCTGATCGCTTACTTGTCCCGCTTAGCCACCGCCCTTCTTCACTCTTCTCGTTCATGCGGAAGGTGAGTTGAGCCTGATGCTGTGTTACAGAAGTGCTGTCCACCTTCTTCTCCCATAACATGACAGCAGCCCTACCGTATTTCTTAGTGATCAGAAAACGCCGGTTCCTAGAGAGCTTATCAACGAAGACAAAGTAGCGTAGTGTCCAGCCGGTAAGACACTGGAATAGGTTAACCAAGCCTGTACGACCGTTAGACTTGGACGGATGAAAAGGATCAAGTACTGGCCTATCGGAGGGTGGGTCAAGCTGGATTTCATCTCCATGGGAAACTTGAATATGAGGGATGACTTTTCTTGGTGGGCCTCCTTGAATTGCGCCACTTCGGCAAAGTCCTGTGAAGGAGCTCCTCGTACATCCGAAAGATATGTAGGTGTGGCAATTTTTTTTATTGTGAGCTCCAAGGAGCAATCGTCGCTCTGCGCTGAATCGTAGGAAAGGTCCTTGATGTCCATTTTAAGGTCGATCTCTGACCATTGGATGTACAATTTGGAGCTCTGTGTGTTGGATTTGGTTCTGTTCGTGACGACGAAGATTGGATAATCAAGCATTTTTCCTTCTCGGCTTCGCCTGCCAACATCATACACCCGCACCTCTTGAATTTCAGAGAGATCTATTTTACGCTCATTCCGCACCGTAACCCCATTTTGGGCGGGGAACCGAACACAATCCACGAATCGTTGAGCATCTGGCGGAGTTAGTACATGACAGGCAATGATACATGGAACACACCCGCGGTTTCATTAAAGGACAGATCAAGACTCTGGTTGGGATTGTCGGCGACATATTCCTAACCAGTCAGGTGGATCACTGAGATGAATGCCCAGGTGCTTACCCAATCGTAATGCAAACTATAATTTACTGCGAATGTTAGTTCTCAATTCTCAACGCAAACTGCGCTGTTTTTAACCGACGTTAACATACCAGACTTTTCCGATATCTGATTGCAATCTGACCAGCGTAGGGTCACTTCGGATCCAGTAATCGTGAAAAATAAGTCCGCGAGCGGAAGCCCTATCAGCCTATTAGTATAGTAAAACTAGAAATAGGGGGTGATGCCTACAAAAAGATGTACAAACCTGCAAATGGCTAATAACGAGTCGTCGGGTCACCCACCAGATCTTCGGCATCGTTTGGTCTAACAAGCCATCTCCCTGGCTGATATTGGGATCAACTGGTCGGGTCTCATAGATCTGGATCCTGTTTTCGCTGCTTTCGCATTTTTGGGGATTCGAAGCAGGTGGACCGGATGGCAGTGACAAATACGGTTCATTGAAGATAAGGATTTCATTTTCACGCGCAAAACACGAGCATTTCAAAGGAAACGTGGCGGCTGGTGGAACAGCCATTGGTCCAAAGGAAGGGATGTCTGGGCTTTCTGCTGTTTTGAAGCCGCTGTCAGACTTGATTGATCCAGGTCTTATGGGCTGTGAATCCAGAGACGCCGGAGGGTCAGCTGATTCGGTGCAAGGGCTAATATCTTCAACTCCTACATTCATTTGAGGTGAAGTCGGTACCTTAGGAAGGCATTGGTCATTGTGAACAGAAAGTGTCGGGTTTTTGCTGTCTATACGGGAGGCTTGCATGAGGGTGTCGACGGTAGACTGAAACGGTGTTATAATGTCGACAGGACCACAACATGGCCCTATGAAAAGGTCAAATTTCCGCAAACCCGCAGATTGTTTGACGATTGTGTTCACAACCTCTAAGGCGGTTGGACGGTCCTTTGGGTTCTCCTTCATCTATGAATGTAAGCGTGTTTCTGAGAAAATGTATTGGAACGACATACCATAAGTGTGACCCAGTCTGGAGTGATTTCATCGTCCGTTCCCCTGCTCTCAGCCTTTATTTTTGAAAGCCAATGTTCGACTACATTAGGAGAACTCCAAAATCCACGATAAGCAACACTGCTGCTACCCTGCGATAGATACCTATTCATTTCTTCCAGAGGATAGCCTTGGATGACAGTGACCAGCTCTAAGAAGACACTGCCTAAGGACCATATATCGGACGCAGAATTGCGTTGGTCCTTGTCCGCTACTTCTGGGGCACAATATTTTTCGGTATATTTGACGACGTCCCCCTTTGTAGTGCTATGGTCCTCATTTTTCCAGTCCAATGATATCCCTATTCACGGTCAGGGATCCATTGGTTGGACTACCCATCATAATCTCGCGAACCTTTTATCAAAAAAGGATAGAAGAGGATGTACAAATAACTCACCAAAATCACACAAGTACACAGTTCCAGCACTGATAAGGATGTTTCCGGGCTTGATATCTTTGTGACGTACATTCTGCTTATGGACGTAAGCCAATGCGGTTGTGAGACAGCCAAATGATCGTCTTAAAATAGCGCAATCTTCACTTGATAGAGGGTCCTCTCGGCTCTGTCTTTCTAACATAGATTTAAGTACATCCTTGGCAACAGGACTAAGGATAAGGCAGAAGGACTCAAAGTCGGTATAGCTGGCCACAAAACGGATGATGTGCTTGTGGCGGAGGCGCTTGAGAATCGAGACCTCTCGCTCAAACTCACGAAGTTGCTTCTTCTGAATTGCGATTGTCTGGCCACGCACGATTCGTTTACGTGCAAACTCCTTTCCAGATACTATATGTCTGACCCTTGAGACTTCAGCGGAGCCTCCCTTGCCCAACGGCTCGCCTTCCTCGAAGTGTGACTTCCCGAATGGTATATACCGGTGATCTGACATCTTATTAAGGAGCTGAAACTCCCCCATATCTTCGGGCTTGGAGAGAACGTGCGCTTGCATGCGGCTAAACCTCTCTGCTAATCGGTCGAAGTCCGAAAAGTTGTGGAGGTACCGGGAGGACAGCGGGAGCCAAACATCGCCAATGTTTTCATTGTCGAAGTCGATGAAGGTCTGGCTATCTATATCGTAGCCAAGCATGCGGAGAAGTGTGTAGACACGAGGATTGTCGGACCATCGCTGGACGATGGCGTCGGGATGCCGGCTGAGCCACCCCTTGATTTCGAGGAAGACGGACTCGTCGACGTATTGACGGGGAGGTTCACGAGGAATACAGACGGAGAGGTGGTTATCAATCTCCTCCCGCGAGAGTAGGGGACGAGCTTGAGCAAAGTTGTCATCCCCGCCCAAATGTGCGGACAGATGAGGTCGAGCATACATTAGCGAACGATAAGAGGACGAGTAACTTGTACCGAGTAAGAAGACCAGAGAGAATTGATGAGAGAACAGATGAATGGATGGCTGCTGTCAAGCGAATTGAAACTAGAGTGAGAGACAAGGCAGCGATGATAAGACTGTTGCTTAGCAAATCAAGAGGGAGTGGAAGTGAGGTGAACCCGCGGTTGCTTGAGATGCCAACGAGGGTTGAGGGGACAAATACGAGGGATGGATCCCTGTTTCGTCTCGAGGGATGTTTATCGCTGAAGCGGGGGGAAGCTGACCCTCTCTCCCGCAAACTGCACCCCAGTATTGGTGTATCCTAGCCCTGGACGTCCCCCTCGGCGACCTACAGCCCTCTATTCATCCATCTCAACTTCAACCAACCACTGGACGCTACAGTTTGTTAAACTCTCATTGAAATCGACAAATTCATCAGTCATGGTGCTCCTTCGGGTCGACCAGGAATGAATTTTGCAAGAAGGGACTTAGGAGAAAGAGGTCTTTATTCCAGATATCCGTCACCCTTTATCTAGAGGAAAGGTTTAACTGGCCTCTCGCTCTGGAATACGGGATATGGCTTGTCAATGTTCACAGAGAGCACAGCCTTGTTGCCTTGTCATGTACTACCCCAAGCTGATATATCTTCGCCGGTGGCCAGGTCATCTCCAGTCGTCCGATGCCTTATTCCTTCAATCATTACTCTCCTCCTTTTTCAGAGACATCAGGCAACCCTTGGATTGACATACCACATCTGCGAGCTGCGCGCCAACTGATTCTTCGCTATCATCCCCACTACCATGGGCATCGCGACAGCCACCGTGAACCCGAGAATCTTGAGCAGGGTAGCTCGGAACGGCCCGATCGAAGACTGGCACAGCCATTCTCAGGTTGGACCCACAAGAAGATGACGGACAGAATTGACGCATTCATCAAAGAATCTGAACTCGAGGACTATGCAGATTACATTCGGAGGGGTGCCTTTCTCGCTCAGTCTAAAGCTGCCTTCCCTCCCGATCGCGCGCGCGTTGACGGCCTAACATTGAAGGAGAGTGAACGTCATTATCTCGACCTTGAGAATAGCCCCAGACGGATCGACACGTATAACCAACCATGGAGGCTGTATGCCTTGGTCGCTTGCTGCTCACTCGGAGCCGCAGTCCAGGGTTGGGACGAGACGGCCGTCAACGGCGGTATGTCACGTAGCCCAAACCTTTCGACATGCCTCGCACTCTATGTACTGACTAAATCCAGCCCAGATTTATTATGTACCGGCTTTTAGTCTTGAAGGAGACAAAAATGTTTGGCGCGTCGGTCTCGTGAACGCCGTTCCTTACTTGTGTTGTGTGTTTTCTTGTTGGTTCGTGCCTTTCAATTTCTTGTGGAACTAGACTAATCAATGTCAACGGATGGACTACAGGTTGAACTATCCTCTAAATAAACTGCTGGATCGAAGGGGCGTTATCTTTTTGACGTGTCTGATCAGCTCTCTAACCTGTCTTGCTCAAGCGTTTCCCCAGGCATGGAAGGTAGGTGCCCTGGACCAGATTCTCTAACACTATACTAATTGATATAGCAACTCTTTGTTGCTAGATTCTTGCTTGGCTTTGGCATTGGTCCCAAGAGGTCGGTAACTGTATTTATTTTAGTCGTTTTAATGATGACTGATCGCAGCCAGCGCTACCATTCCTATTTATGCAGCAGAGGCCGCCCCAGCCAATATTCGAGGTGCTTTGGTCATGATGTGGCAAATGTGGACCGCCTTTGGTAAGATTTAAAGAGCTCATGCTGCTCTTGGGGTTAACGAGAACTAGGCATTATGTTGGGGTATATAGTGGGAGTTGCATTTTCGGGCATTGGAGACGATGCATGCAATAATGGCACTTCCCTGGAGCTCAACTGTAGCCGGAACTGGAGACGGATTCTTGCCAGCCCGGTACGATAGTAGGCTATAATGGTTTGGACTTGCGCTGAAAAATGCACCAGATGGTCCTCCCCCTCATAGTCGTGGCCTATGTCTACACACTCCCAGAATCACCTCGATGGCTTCTCATGAAAGCACGAAAGGGAAACAAGAAGAAATATGAGGAGGCATTATTGTCTCTTATATCTGTAGGTTATTCGAACCTCTTCCCATCTTTGTATTCTTCCGTCTATGCCTTAGGGCACTAGTCGTATCAGTTCATTGCCTTAAAAGCATTCGAACCTCCCTCCGATGTAGTCTCATGCTTACTTCCTAACCCCAGTTATATCATAATCACCATCCCTTTAGATCAGCCAGTTAGCTAATTTATATTTTGTAGCTACGCCATACCAAGCTTCAAGCTGCCCGAGACCTGTTTATGATAAACCATTTGCTGCAAGGAGAAGAAGAGGTTCTAACCCAAACAAAGCCTTTTAGTGAACTTTTTACCGTAGGCAGGAATCGTCGAGCATTAACTGCCTCGGTTATTTGTATGTTCTTGCAACAAGTGTGTTAATCTGACTTCTGATGGGGTCTTTGCTGCAACCAACAAGGTGGTCTGACTTGATACAGTTCTGCGGGGTCAATGTGACTGCCTATTATTCGACTCAGATCCTTGTCGAAAACGCTGGATTTACTGAGAAAAATGCTTTACTGGTATGGCATACCTAATATCGGACTTCACTTATGTTGATGATTTCCTAGGTCTCAATGGGATGGGGTATTATCAATTTTCTCTTCGCCTTTCCCGCCGTATGGACAATTGGTGGGCTATAGAATATGTTGCGAAAATTTCACTACTTACCCTAATAGACTCCTTTGGACGGCGCAATCTGCTCCTTTCCACTTTCCCATTTATGGCGCTTTTCCAGGTATTCATGGTTATAGCATTTGGACTGAATGCAAAGACCCATGCTACCACGCAGAAGGCGCTGGTTATTCTGGGTATGTATCTCTTCGGCATTGCATACTCGCCTGGGGAAGGACCCGTACCATTTGTAAGCCTCTTGACCGCCACCCACCCTTAAAGCTACTCAGGCTGATTGCGTCTAGGTTTACTCCGCTGAATCTATGCCCCTCTACAACCGTGACTTCGGCATGGGGATCGTGACATCGATCAATTGGTTCTGGAACTTCTTCATTGGACTCACCTTGCCTCCATTTATTCATAAATTTAAGCCATCTGGTGCGTTTGGCTGGTATGCTGCGTGGTGTGTGATTGGATGGTGGATGGTGAGTACCTTAACTTGTCCCCATTAAACGTCCCCTCGCTCAACACTCCCAGATCTTATTTTTCGTCCCCGAAACGAAAGTTCTCACCCTTGAACAGCTCGATCAGGTTTTCGAGCAACCGACTAGAGACCACATGAGGCATGGCGTGGCGCAGTTGAGGTGGTTTATGAGGAGGTATGTTCTTAGGAGAAAAGGCATACATAGGCCGGTCTTTCTGAGAATACCGAACGATCCCTATATCCCAGAAGGAAGGGGATACGAAGAGATGGAGATGGATCATAATGGAGTTGGACCGGTGCATGGGAATATGATGATGTAAGATGAGGGCCTAACAAATACTGTTATTCTATAATTCAGCAATTTTCATACTATGTACTCTTCTATACCGTTCCTATCTTGAGGAACCTAGGCTTACCCCAGCTTAGTAGAATCTTCACTACCTGTTTGATCACACCAAACCATAACTTCGAACAGGTATCACTCTCTATAGTCTCATTCCTTTATGGTGAAGCATACCGTGATAACAAAATAAAACTCTGCCGACAGCTACAGCTTTAACTGTACCCTCCACACCGATATATCAGAAGCAGAAAGCCTGAGAACTTCCCCAGTGCCGCCTTATAGCGTTTCCTTATAAGTTAGCACACCTAAGCCCTAACTCACCATGCAGAAATAGCTCACCATTAATCATTATCACCATCTCCTTAAGTTGGCATAGCTTCCTCCAAGCAACCCCGTCGCTTAACAGCCTTCGACCAAGACGCCAGTATTCCCAACTGCCTTCCTCCCCCACCCCTAAAGCCCTACGTAACTCACTGGCACAGATTCGCAACGCTGGGCTTGAGGCCTCCGTTGGCACTACTGTTTTTCCGTACAATACGCATAGTTGAGGCTATGGTCCCGCATTTCGCTGAGATTGACGTTGACTGTATAGCGCCAGCCCATGCTCTCAACTGAGATTACACACCGTATGAGCCTACAGTTTCTGCCGTGACTTCCGAAGTTACGTTTCTCTAGTGAGCAGGCCCAAAACAAAGCGGCCACTATGCCATCGCCAACCGTACCTTCAGTTGGATACCCCTTTTGCAGTCGAGCTGTTTACTGAGATCTTTGAGACAGTTCCCGGACGGCGAATAAGAGTTATTACATCGCCGGTGTTGGGTGTAGCTGACTAATTTCAAATGATATGTTCTGTGACGGCTCACATGCTTGCATAGATTGGGTAGGTTGTCTTGGATAGGTTGAACCCCTTCGTAGTGAATGATGAACACGTGAGTGGTCAGCAACTCTCTTGAGTCGCTTAGTCACTAGTGCTCGGAGGACACCTACCTAGGACTTGCTGCCCACCCCTTCCTCCTTCTCTAATTCTTTTCTTCTCATAAAGTTAGCTACCTGGGTAATCAATATAGCGATTGATCTTCTCTTGCGCAACACCGTGACATGTTCAAGGGTTCTGTAATGGGTGGGAGTAAGATATATGCCATGTCATTCTCTTGAAGCTGATGAGTAAAGAAGTTGGCAGATGTTTGCTAGAAATCTACAGGGAATTATGATCGAGGAAGAAAATTAATCCCTTGCTAGCTGAATTCCTGTCGTATAACAACTCAGATAGTTTTTTCAAAATTATTACAAACTAATCATGCTTACTAGACTAGAGATGGAAGAGTCACGTGGGCGTGTATGTTAAATCACGTGTGAAGGTCGGGGCAGTTATATTGCCATGTTCAAAGCTATTTCGTCCTGCAGCCATCTGACGAACTGCTTTCAAAAACCCGTCTCGAGCATAATACCAGAATATTGCTGACATCACAGCTTCTCCCCCCGCGCCCTAAACAAAACCCTAACAACCCGTATCTCAGAAAACGACTACCAATGCCTCTATCATCTAGTAGAATAGCTCGGGGGCTCTACTTTAGCGTCTCGGAATCGAATTCCGGTGCGATACTCCCCTTATACCCCCCTCCCCTCTCCCCGCGCTGCATTCCACTTCCCCACCCTAAACGGACACAATATATTGGAGAGTGGTGGTGAGGAGGTTTGGGACAAAGGTGAAGAGAAAAAACGAGACTGATACACAGCTTGCCGAATCTCGAGTGGCTTACGTTGTGCATATCGACTGGGACGCTGGTCACGAGGGGTGGTCCGGGTAAATCCGGCTATACAATTCTGCGATCCTTTTCTTTAAATGGAGTGGCTGGCATGATGAAATCTGGCGGCTGTTCAGATGTGTGGATCTGGAACAACTGGATCTATTGCGGGGATGTGGATGTAGTGTTTCGCAACACGGGCGCGACCCGCTGCTCGTCCTCAGAGCCTTATCATGCTATTTAGTTTAGGGATTTTGCATCATATGGATAAAGGAGACTAAGATACAGACTATGGTGTATGGAGGGAAGTACGGCGATACATGGGAGGTGAATTGATTCCAATACTCAAATGGTTGTTCCAGGAACGCAGCTGTATTTACAAACATATAAACAAGTTCATCCAACAGGCCTAAATGTCCAATCCCTCTAATTAGTTTGCTATCGATAATTCATCGAGTTTGGTCCGAGCCACAAAGATTTCAACTTACTGATTCATGTCATACTACATAGGGTATACACTACTTTTTAACTCCTACGGACCTTATATCAAAAATTCACCCCGCCTTTACCCCTCACGCATCATAGGACAGTAGATTTATACCTGATTAGTTATAAGATAAAGAAATAAATGGGAATCGATTTCGACAATCCAGAGTTCTCAATACGAGAGCCGGTTTCAAAAAATCGACGTCTACAACTCTGGTAGTATATTGCCCGACGAGTACGAGTTACAGAACAAATCTTTACTATCCCACTCATCCAGTCTCCACCCAATCCCCTAGGCTTTTTATTTCTTATCTAGCGCCAGAATCTTCTTCGCCGCATGCTCTCCAATCGTAACAATATACGCCTGCACCCCTCATTAGTTCCCACTCTCTCAACTAGTACATCTGGCTCACTTACAGATGGATTCGTAACAATATGCCCCGGAAACACGCTGGCGTCCACAACATGCAAATTCTCAGTCCCATAAACCTGCGTATTGGTGTCCACGACTGCGGTACCATCCGTTAATGCACTATCCGTCCCCATCTTAGCGGTGCCGAGCCAATGATTGGATTTGCGCTTCGCGGCTGTCACAGGCTCCTGGGGAATAAGCCAGTCAACGGTATTTCCTGGAAATTTTGCGTTTGCTGTTGCATCAACCAGCAATAACTAGTACAGCAAGAAAGTATACGGCCCCAAAAGAAGCTGTATGGCCCAGCAAGAAAGGTAGTTATAGCCCAACTCAGCGTTAAAACGTCGAAGAAGAAACAAAAAAACACTTACAGCAGCAACGAACTCCCTAGCCGTAACATTCGGTCCCGGAACCTCCCATACTATTCCTGGCACCTTCGCAATCGCACGTTGCAAATTCTCGATCCCTTTCACCACAGCATCGATATCTTCCTGAGAATGAAGATATGGCAGTTTCGAGACATACATGTTGAGCGCGCCGTTGATGGAAAGGACGCCGCGGGACGTCATACCGTGGCCGAGGTATTGGCTGATTGTCATGGAGGCTACATATAAATCAGATACTGGCTTATTCCAATCATATTGAGGATAATAACAAGAGATACTTACTAAGATCCTTAACCCCTTGTGCCGGTTCCACACGAGCCTGCCACTGCAGCGAGCGCTGAATACCATCGGTTCCGTTAATCATCTCCCAGAACATCGGACCGATATTTGGAGCAGACATGGCTAATATACCGGCACGCTTCTCAAGATATTGCTTCTTATCCTCCTCAATAGGAGTATCCCATGCGGCATAGAAGTCGTAGAAGGACACATTCGGGTGGCGAACCACAAGATCAGTCTAAGGGTTGTTAGCAATCGTCCAACGCAAGAGCTATGCGGGTACCTCTTACATTGACATGATCAACCAGATTCCTTCCCACAGGAAGATTGATCCAATCCGAACTCTTCACAAAGCTTGACCCATCCAAAGCACTATCGGCAACTACCTGAAGCTCTTCCTTAGGCCCAATACCACTGCGATATAGAATCTTCGTTGATCCGAAAGTACCCGCAGATAGGATAACTCGGCCGGTCCCTGCAGTGACATTGACCACGCCGCAGTATCCGCCTTCTCCGCCACCTAGTTCGACGCCAGTAATTCTACCCTTGTCCCGAATCAAACGTCTTACCTGTGTATTGACCATAAGCTTGAAATTCTTCCGCGCGTACGCAGAAACGAGGTAGGAAGCCATAGGGCCATGTCGTTCTGCATTGACATACATGAACGGCGTATGAGCATATACGCGGTGCTTTTGCTCCGGAACATTGTTGGCAGTGACTTGCGTCCAGCCATCTGCGCTCAAGGCAGTGGCCAAGACCTCGAAACCTTCTTGCTTATACAGTTTGCCGTCGGTAGATGGGTGGTCGGTCCACGGGTTTCGTCTGAATACTTCTTTGGCTGAGGCAGCCATATCGGATGCCTTCCAACCGGCGGGAAAGTTGTAGTCCCAATCCATGGGGACTGGATTCCACCATAGCGCAGCATTAACTGCTGTCCCACCACCTAGGATACATCCAGCCATTTGGTCGATATCCGTACATGCCACACCCGAGGAGTTAGCCCAGATCTCATTGCACAGTCCCGGAACATCGAAACGGGTCAGATTGGTTCCCTCGAGCCATGCAGGTTTCATAGTGCCGTTCCAACGGCCTGACGAAGGAGGCCCCTTTTCAATAAGAAGAACGCTCTTGCCAGATTCAGATAGTTTGTCTGCAACTGGGATTCCGCCTGCTCCAGCGCCAACAACGATATAATCGAAAGTCTGAGTGGGAGCGACAGACCCGACGCAGGTAGCTGGATTTGTAGGAGTCGCAGTTGGAGTTGGCAAACCGGTTGTCGGTGCAGTTGGTCCACCATATTTGCTCACCCACTCAGCGTATTGTGCTTTTCTGGCACTAGCTACCTCTATATCGAACGATGACTGTCCATTATTATGTTGACGGAGAGGGCTGGAAGGAACATCCAGATTCTGAGCCCAGCCAATCGTTTGATACTGAGCAGTAGGAAGTTGTGAGCCTGCTGCACCCTTATGGTTCCAAACCCAACACCACTGGCAGCGGTAGATGAGCGAAAAGTGAGTTGAGTTGATAGTATGAGATATTTGAGTGAGGGTTGCGTTGCCAGCATAGATCTCAGGGGTAACATACCCCCTGATTGACGAAGCAGTTAGATCAAACCCTCAATAAAGGCAGAAACGACATACCCTGCATATCGGAACTCAGTCTTCACATTGGTGCCATCTACCCAGGCCATAAGAAGCAGCGCGTTTCCCATTCCGCCGCGGTGGCTAATTCCCGTCCATCCTTTGTTGCCGCTCTGAAGGGCACCAACCTTTTCCATGTTAGAAAGGTTTAATTTTCGTCTTGCTTGACTTACAAGAATACCGATATACTCGTCATTGGTTCCGCCTGCAACCTCAGGCAAAGCCCAACCCCACTGCATTCCGCCCTTGGTTCGGGCTGAATCAACAGTTGATCTCCTGAGCAGGCCTCAGTACATGCAATTCAAGATTCAGTGAGAGGTTAGGGTACCAGAATGAAATCCCAGTTAGGGAGTCCGTGTAGGCCTGGCCATCTTGTGCCTGGGTGAGAGGCGTTACTAGCCCATATCAGATAATGCCCATAGGATTCTCGAGGGAGAGGGGAGAAACTTACGGAATGATAAAAGCAGTGAAGCTGCTCGGACAACGTTTGACAGCTTCATCATCAAGGTACATAAGGCCCAAGGAGCGGAGAGGAATAGGTTGGTCCTAGAAACGAAAGCAGCTCGACACCGACTCTGCGGTTTTCCATGGGCCTCCACCACCCCATTATATATGTAGTGCAATATACTTGGTTCATGGCACGTGGTTCAGGTTCAATTTCGAGGGAGTTGGAATTGAATTACCCAGGAAAAGCATGACAAATGATCCAGATATAGGAAGGAGTGCTGTCTAGAGTCAGGGGCTTCTAATAACTTTAGATGGAGATCCTCAGGGTCTACGGACATTGTCCGATGTAGAGGATAAGCTGGAAAATATCGGAGTGGTCAATGCGCGAGGCTGGGATACAGAATAAATTTGGCGGATTGCGGGGAAGCCCTGTATCTGATATATGTTCATTAAGGGAAGTCAAACGAATGGGAAGTGCCGTTGTTCGCGTGGACCGGTAAATACGTCTTTTGCCGGCGTTTCGCTTCCCCACATTCTCAAACATCTGCACTTCTAAATGTGGGTAGTCCTGAATGAAAAGTCTGGCTCCGGGTATTGTCTCCTTCTCGCACGGATGCTTGGATTGGCTTCTTGCATGTTTTCTTGTTGGCTCTATTGATTAAGAAGTTTATGAATGCCGTCCAAGTAGAAATAGAAAAACTGCTAAGAGTCGGAGAACTTGCATATATATCTTGAGAAGAAACCCACTCCTAACCAGATATAAAATGCAGAAAGGGGAATGCCTATTACCCACATGACTACGTTGCCATAATCAAATCGAGAAATCGGTGGCCCCATCCCATCGGATATCAACCACAAGCCAAGGTCGTAGGGTTGCACAGAGAATAAGAGAGAGAAAGCACGGATAAACGCTAGACTCTGGGGGACACGAATAGATGTGACATCTGATATCCGAAAGACCATGTTCTGGGGGGAAAAGCATGTGCTGCCAGCGAACGTGTGAAACCAAAGGATGATTGTTAATCACGATGTATTTCTGATTCCCTGAGTAGTGAACTTACCGGATTGTTTAATAATAACAATACTAAAATTTAACGTGCTACCTAGTTCCCGATCCGGTCTACAAACACACGAGATCGATGATTAGAGCAAGGTAAGTCTGACCCTAGAGGAGTTTGCTATTAGAGTCCGGACTCTTTGCTTTTTGCTCCCCTTATACCATTCTAATATAGCTGGATATACCACTAGTAATTACTTCATATCTGCTAGTGTTACCATTTGGGCAACAGAGGATTTTTATGACACGGCCTGTGTCATGGAATATGGAGAATATATGTATATATCATCTGACTTGGACAGGCCAAGTACCGAATAGTCAGTGTTGCTTGGCATCACTATGTTATAAGGCATTATTGCAGATAGCTTAAATCAACTCTTTTGCACACTTCATATTTGCAGCAACCCACAACAGCATGGACGAGTTGTAAGGGGGCCCAGTCCTCTATATCTCCTTTGTAATAACCTTTACAATTGAGAAGTTGTCACGCGGGAACCGCGTACCAATAGCATTAGCCTCAGCCTTACCTGCGCCACGACTTAGTCATATATAAACTCCTCTCAGTACAGAGATAACTCGGTAGAATTCAATCTTGTATTCACCTCACAAGTTCAAAATGCAGTTCTCACACGGCTATATCTTTCCCCCTTAACAGTCTAGTAACTGTATTCCAGCTATCTAGTCCAGATGCTATCTACAATCAAGATGAGGATAAAGGAGAGTATTTCAGCGCTGAGTTAATGCTGAAGAGTTTTGTAGGCATGTGCCAACTGGATCGTGCATGAAGGGTTGGCTGTGGCCCCTTGTATTGAGGCATAGCCCGTTACAAAAGGGGCTTCTGTTCTTGCGCGTCTCTCTATGTAAAAGTCCTCTGTCCACCGAGAAATCCAAAGTTCTACGCTGGTCGCCTGTTCACTACTGTAATGTGAACGGAAGCTCACCCCTAATTTCACATCCTCCATTCTTAAATTAAAAGTTAACTTGGATGCGTCAACTTAGCCAATAATTCGGACTGAACTATTATAGGACATAGCAGATAGCCTATCAGGGGTAGTTCCAAAGTATGATGTAGTGTTGATTCCCTCAAGCTGGTGCGGAACTCTCTCTTTAAGGAGAGGGCTTCGCTCCATGCTACTGACTAATCAGCTAGATAATATACAATCTAATCTCTCTGATAAGCTCATGTGCCTATAGCACATGACTATACATGAACCATAAGTCTGTGTAGGCTTTGCTCGCAACATTACCCTTCTCTATAAATCTTTAGTAAGACATACACATCATTGCAAACTGCTTGCAAGTTGAAAACGAATATGATTAAAGGAGGCGTACGCGGCTGGTGTTGAGATGCCGCATTGTTGCGGGAAAAGCCTAAACACACTTGTAGTTCATGTATTGTTTAAGGGGGAAAGATATAGCCGTGTGATACCTGCACTTTGAACTTGTGAGGTGAATACAAGATTGAATTCTACCGAGTCATCTCTGTACTGAGAGGAGTTTATATGACTAAGTCGTGGCGCAGGTAAGGCTGAGGCTAAGTGCCATTGGTGAGCGGTTCCCGCGTGACATGTATAGTCATGTGCTATAGGCACGTGAGCTTATCAGAGAGATTAGATTGCGGATTAATTAGTTAACAAATTAGTCAGTAGCATACAACGAGCCCTCTCTTTAAAGAGAGAGCTCCGCACCAGCTTCAGAAGAATCAACAATTACATCATACTTTGGAACCACTCCTGATACACATCCCCCAATAGTCCGGTGCACGACACTCCATATAGAGTATAGCGGGTTATTGGTAATGCATAGGTACACTCAAGGACACAAAGAGATGATACATTAAGTTTAGCAGATGAAATAGGGTAGAAGAGTCATAGTACATGTAACGGGCTATGCCTCAATACCAGGAGCCGCGGCCAACCTCATGCACAAACCAGTTGGCACGTGCCTACAAAGTTCTTCAGCATTAACTCAGCGCTGAAATACTCTCCTTTTTCCTCATCTTGATTGTAGATAGCATCTGGACTAGATAGCTGGAATACAGTTACTACAGACCGCTCACAACTTTAATATTAACACTAAAACAAGGGTGTGTAAGCCTGTAATGAGAGAGAGATGACATGAGTTGAAGCTGTGTATTGTCATGTATGATAGTGTGTTGTAAGCAGCATGAGGTGAAAACTGGGTAGTCAAAGGACTGTACTGTCCTGATGATCATGTTCTGTGTTCTCCTCAGGTCTAATGAACTATTGAGTAAATATACATGTATTGTGTGCCGAGTCAGCAGCAAGTTGTTCCCACCATATGCCGTCTCGGCTTACATGTGTGGTGTTCTGTGTGCATGAGCAGAGGTTGTGAGAGGTATTACATATATGAGCAGGGAGCCAAGAGTCATGTGACATTCAGGCTAACCAAGGGTATGTACGATTTCCATGCTGATACTTACTACTCCATACAGAGATATCCTACAATATCGGTAGAGAACGGTATCATGGAAGGGATTGGAACAATTGGGAGCTCCTTGGGCCTAGAGAAAGGGCGCCGCTGAAGTGATAGGTACTTATGGCTGGCAATGAATGAAGCAATTTATCGATTATCGATAAGGATGTTCTGTGGGGCAAAGATAGAACGACGACGAACACGTAAGGCAAAGCTTATTTCCGAACGATCGACTTCTTGAAATTCAATAATCAACACTTGAAACGGTTTTGTTTTTAGGTCAAGCAAAGCCGCAAAATGGTTCAACTACAATCATGCGATGATCTTTTATTCCACAAAGTTGAGAAAACCCTTCTATACCACCCCTCACTGTCTCCTTTCCATTTCATTTATCCCTCAATAGTTCAACAGTACCATTTTTTATCTCTGTCCTCCTGTTATCTTCTCCTGTCCAATCAATTGATACCTAAATCTAAATGGTCGGTTCATTAGCCAACCACATCCCTCACCACGACTCATCGAAGTCCAGATCTACTCCATCAAGAAACAATCGCATAAACCTCCGGAATTCGATGCACAACTCCTCCCACAAACTCAACAGAATTGTACTAAAACTGTGATTCTGGCCCTTAGACCTCATCATAATTACTCCTTAAGTACCCCAGTCCCTGACCCACCCTCCTCGCCGTGCCTCACTGCACTAGGCATGGATCTTAAATGAACCGTTGATCTCGGTGATTAGCTCGGACAGTCTCACAAAATATAAACACCCTCTCTTATCCTTTCATGATTTTCTTTTCTTTTCTTCTCTTCTTCATCCATCTATCACCAGATCAGATCAGTTTCACTCTTTTATCTGACTTTTTAGTCAATTACGCTCTTTAGCAAATTCAACTCACGAGTTCTTTCCGACCTTTCGTCTTTGCATCTTCCAGCTTTATACCTATTTTTTTTTAATTCACGAAACATCAATTCAAAATGAAGTATTTCGCCACCGTCGCTCTCTTCGCCGCTGCTGCCAGTGCGCACTACAATGAGACTGCTCCCGTTGATGCGGGTAAGTTGTTCCCCTTCAACTCTCCCAACAAAGATATTAACAGAGTTTCAGCCTGCTCTCTCACCACAATCTACACAACTGTAACGCTCCCCATCCCCGCCCCCAGCGCTCCCGCCGTCTCCTACACCCCCTCCGCCGGATCTCCTCCCGCCATTATCCCCTCCATCTCCGTTCCTATTGGTACTGGCCCCGCCCATACTCCCTCTGCCCCGGGCTCCAACGCTCCCACTGGACCAGCTCCTTACCCAACCGGCACCGTTCCTTCTAGCCCTGTCGCTTCCGGCTCTGGTGTCCCTGTTGGCTCTGGATATCCCGTCGGCTCTGGTGTCCCAGTTGCATCTGGATATCCAGTTCCCTCAGGTGGACCTGTTCCTTCCGGTGGTGCTCACGGTCCTAAGCCCTCCGGCACTGGTGCTTACCCGGCGCCTCCTCAGTTCACTGGTGCTGCTGCTGCCAATGGTGTACCTATTGCTGTTGTGGGATTGATTGCCGCGGCTGCTTATCTTTTGTAAACGTTGCTATTGGGCTAGAGGCAGGTGAGATGTAGAGATATTAATGGAGAAGAAAACTTCAAGGACTAATGCCGGGCGTGCGGTTGATTCGATGGTTATACCCTTCGAGGTCGAGCCTAGGAAATAGGGGGAGGCTTTGGGTTCTTGTATGTACTTTGTTGCGGTAGTTACCTTGTAATAGGATCTGAGTTACGAATTTGTCTTTTCGGTCATCTATTTCAGTATCCATTCCATGTTCTGAAACCGGCACTCAACTCAGAACTGCAAGTGCAGCTTCTCATTTTTTTTTTTAACGCAATTAAGTAGATACTCTTTCCATATTACATTCCTCACACCCCATCATCCTTATTGCATTACTGTAGTGCTCACCTAATCCCCTCACATATTCATCCGACAGATCACTTCCCAACGACTCATATCCAAACATGCCGTTCCTTTTCAGCCTGCGTAGCCTGCCCTTAAACTTCCAACTTAACTCAACCTCACCGAACCTGTGACACACTCTCCGCTCCCATCCACCCTCCAATCTCCACCCTCTCTAGATCTGTGTACATAGCCCCTCCTTTGCCCCCCTTTCTTTCCTCACCAAACATCTTAATTCCCGAGCAATTGTAGAATTGCAAACTGCTACGCATCAACATATGGCTATAGGAGAGGGACGTAGAAATTGTGCAGCATAGTCTGATGAGGCAGTTGGGGTTAAAATTTTTGGAAGCAGCTCTATGTAGGATAGAGAACCGAAGTTCTGGATGACAGCTTCATGCGGAGGGGTGGGATTTAGGGCCCTTAAATGAGAAGGCGAATGGAGGGCGTGGGTATCGAAAACACGATTGCAATTTGGACATGAATTGTGGATGGAAGTCTGGGTTTTCAAACTGAAAAGTAGCTGCGGTCACATCCATGGGGGATCTGTCTTTAGGAGGGGGGGGGGGGAATGAGTTTTGGTTTTTGAACCGAAAACTGAGCAGCATCAGTACGATGGTGCGCAGGGCTCGGGTGTCGTTAATGAATCAATATTAGTTTAATCCTTGAGAAGGGCAAAACTTTATGGGCATGATGGTTGTTTTATACCTCTTATGCTTATACCACCACTACTACTTATGACCAACAGTGCTTATCATACACTTTCCCTGTATCTGTAAATTAATATAAACGAAGACACCTGGGAATATACCTTCGCGACATAAAGACGGTTAGAGAATATTTTATGAATACTTGGTACTGGAAATATTGATTTGAGTCCACATACAAGTATGAGTGGTGCGAGATAAGTTGAGTATAGCACCGTATAGATTCATCGGTAAGATAATGTCAATAGACTCTAACTAAGACAATATATAGTGAAGAAAAATATATATACAGTAAAGAAATGAAAGCGTGTATAATCAACACGGCGTTAGGGAAAAGGGAACTCTGAGACAGAGTACTAGTAGATAATACAGTGGAGGTACAGGAAACTAGATGGGGGAAAAGAGGAATATTGCCATGATGCGGCTTTAGACTAGAACTAAAATGACGGGTTTTCTATACTTTTGGGCTAACAAGATGGATCCTTTCCAAGATATCACTTCAATCGCCCGAGTTTATATCTAGGTAGCAGCGTCTTTTCTAATCCCAGAGGGAACGAGTCGAAAGAAATCGCCCAACGCTCCGATACCAATATCACCAGACCTGCCGAGTTCAGATGGCAGTTCGAGGAAATGCATATCCTGTTGGAGAATACCGGATGCAGTGCGAGTATAGGACGACGCATCACTACCAGTTGGACTACTACCTCGGCACGAGTGCCCGCACAGCATTGTCGCAGCAATCGGCTTATCAACTAATACAACAACTCTCCTGCTCTACCCTACCTTCCTCTTTTCCAGTGGCATTTGTATCGGTCATACAGGATACAAGTGATTATTGTTCAATGTATCCTATTATTACCACCCCCGCCTTATTCTGCCGGCATGACGCCTCTCCGTCCTCTTCGCCGTCGGCCACCTGGTCTTAACTATGAAGTGGATCCCAATTTGCGATATGGATCCACTTATGGCAGCAAATTTATCATCAAAATAACATCCCCGATCGTCTAGTGGTCAGGATACGAGCTTGTCACGCTCGTGGCCGGGGTTCAATTCCCCGTCGAGGAGCATACCTTTTTGCTTTGAGCACTTCATTCTTACATGTTGATACCATATAGGAGCTATCGCGGTTATTTGGAGCACACAGCACGTGATTTCGTGTGCTATCCCCGTGTCCCGGACCGGGGTGCTAACCCCTGGCCTCTAAACTAGTATAAAAACTGTTTAGAGCACCTCCACATACAAAATCATTCAAAATCATCCATCGTTCGCCCGCTTCAAACTTCTTTCGTGCTTTCTCAACGTCATTCACTCTTTTTATCGACAGTCACTCTTTAATTTATTGATTCCAAGTCGATACACCGACTCACTACGCTCATTGAACCAGACTTCAAGATAACACATTTTTATACACGACAATCTAATTAATACCGCGAAAATGTCCTCCAAATCCACCTTCCTCGCTCTCTTCGCTCTCCTCTCCAGTCTAGCCTCCGCCCGCCAACACACGACCTCCTCCTTCACCATGCCTACCGGTACTCCCATACCTATCATCTTCCCTGGCGCCGACGACCAACCTCTCGTCGCTACCGTTCTCTCGGCCAACGCCGCTACAACTTCCATGATTGTTGGCTGCCCCATCGGTGAAGACTCCTCGGAGTGCGGTTTCGGCCCCGGCTTCAACATCGATATCGTCTCCAAGACCATTTATCAGGCTTCCTTCACCGACGGCGATAGCTGGAGCTTCAGCCTGAAGTGTGACGCCGCAAAACCTACGGCTGTGGTGTGCACTGAGAGTAATGGCGGTGTGGATGCGAATTTCCCTGGTGTGAGCACCACGACCTTGGATGAGGAGGAGTCGGGCGATATGTGGATGACGGCGATTATTACGGGCGGTGCAGAGAAGTTGGGGGCGACAGCTCAGCCCACGCCTACTACTACTGGGAGCGCCTCCATGACGACGAAGGCGAGCACTAAGGCGACTGCGACCACAGATGGCGCTGCGATTACTGGAAGCTCGACAAAGGCTGTTGCGGGTGTTTCGGGGTATGTTGAGCCGGTGCATACAGGCGCTGCGGTTGCGATGAGGGCTCAAGGTGCTGCTGCGGCATTGTTAGCTTTTGGTGGTGCGGCATTGCTTTTGTAAAGAGTGTCGAGGAGAAAAGAAAGAAGGAGTTGGATGTGATGGGAAGCACATAAGAGGGAGTTGGAACTGTGGGGAAGATATACAGCATGGTACCCTTGTATAAATTTATTTCAACGTACATGTTTCGGCAGCCCTTACGTTAGACTACACCTCCTTCGCTTTTCTTATAAGTCTCTAAAACTAAAGTCAGTTAAGACGGACAAGCCGTAATACTAATTGAAAATCGTAACATTTGCCAGAGGAGAATGAAGAGAACACATGCTGGAGGAATAGAAGAGATCAGGTGCCGTAGAGGATGCAAGCGAATACTTACTGGAAGACAACTCTTGGTGGAAGCCTACCAGGGGTGAAAAATTACCGAAGACGAAAAGAAGAGAATACTTGCCGGAGGAAGAGACATGATGGAGGGTTAATAAAAGTGAACACTTGCTGGAAATACATAGAAGAAAATACTTGTTTTAAGAGTATAGAAGAGAACACATGCCGGTAGAGTGGAGGAGAGAATGCTTACCAGGAGAGTAATGAAGCGAATTCTTACATGGAGAGTAGTTGTCGAACACTTTTATACAGCGTTCCATTCGTCCAAGGTCGCGAATCGCGCCAGCTCTCGACAGTCGACTCAGTGTCCGAGTTTGAAGTGGATGAACTCGGGGAATGTTCCTCTGATCTCTTCGAAGATTTCCTGGTTGGTGTGTCACATCCTGGGCAGGAAGAAGGGGGGGATTGATTACTCAGCTTCTGTGGCCAGGGGAACTGTATCGGCTAAGGAAAACCAGTGGACTCGAGCTAGTAAATGATGTCCTGCAACTCCTGCTGGAGACCCAACAAGGGGAAATATGCCTTTCTGGCTGGGCCGAGTTGGAGATCTTCTTATACTCCTGGAAGAGACTACCCACAATGCTCTTTCCTGGACTGAAATCCTGCTGGAAGCGCAGGAAAGCTTCTGGAGTCATCTCCTGAACCCCCAGAGACATTAACTAGCAATGAACTAGCAGATTGTAAGCAACATGAGGTAGAAACTGGGTAGTCAACGGGCGGTATTGTGATAGTGATCATATTGTGCTTGAGTCTGAGGTCTAATGAACTGTTAAGTGTATATACATGTACTGTGTGCCAAGTCGGCAGTATGTTGCTCAAACCATATGCGGTCTCGGCTTCACAGATCCATTCAGAAAGGGTTCAGAATATAGGAGCCACGTTTATGCAGGTGTTGTTGTATTGTTATCGAGTTGGGGATGGAGCCACGAGAAGGTCGAAGAGGTGGAGGGGATTCTGGACGGATGTGGAGGAGTGTCAACGTGGTCGGAGCAGGCCCGGGCTTCAGTTGGCTGATTGAAACTTTGTGGACGGATTAGAAAGCGCCCTTACTTCAGTAATGTCGCCTGTCCCACCGTGTGGTATGTGTTGATTGAAGGTCGAATGCGCACGATAGATAGCCAGTCAGTGAAACTGAAGAGACCGCAATCTAAGTCTACTAGCCTAAGTGCGGTGAGGTAGTTTAAAGATTTGCATAAGGGTCGGGGTAAACTCTTAAGCGGCTTCTAATAAGCCAAGTGCGGAAAACGTAACAGGTCCATGATGGTCAAGTATAGCATACAGGGGAAGCGCAGAATATCTGCTGCGTATAAACCAATAATCGGGGTATATCGAGTTGTAGAGCCACAGAGAGTCGAAAGAGCTTTGGTTTTTGTAAATTTTTGGGCTGCGGGACTAGTTCTCCTGTTTAACGTACTAAGAGTGACCATGAATAAGCGGTGATGAACTCACGTGACCTGCGCTCCGAACGTCGATGTGATATCGGAGGCCGGAGGGAAATTTGGGACTTGACTCTCACCACAAGCCGAAGCCAAGCACTATTTTTTAAAATAATATATAGAGATTTTATGATATATATGTAAGTTTAGGGTGGGGAAATTGCGAAGATTTTTGGACTCTAGAAGGTCATTCCTCTAGAGTCGGGTTTACTTTGCTCTAGACACTGATTCTTTGTGTTCATAGACCCGATTGGGAACCAGATAGCACGTTAAGTTGAATTATATATATATATATAAGCCGAGACGGCATATGGTAGAAGCAACTTACTGCCGACTTGGCACACAATACATGTATATATATTCAACAGTTCATCAAATCTCATGGTCAAGCACAATATGATCAATATCATAATACCGCCCGTTGGCCACACAGTTTTCTCCTCATATTGCTTACAATATATTCTCTCACCACTGAAAATAGGACAGAGGAAACGTTTGGGGACACCAAAGGGATCAAGGGACCACATGAAGACGGCGGGGAAAAAGAAAACGCGGTAACATCTTCTGCATTGCAACAAGGGATGTGAAACTTCCTGTTCCGCTACATATGCTCAGACTGACCAAAGAATACTTTCCTTATACCGCTGGCCGTCAAAGATATCATTCGTAAATGGATGTTAGCCAAACTATGCTCTGAGAAGCGTGATAACAAAATGTATACAAACTCATCACTCCCCTAATAAAACCCTCTCCGTACACTTAAACCACATGATCCCCTGATAGAAATGAGGATTTTACTTTCCCGATCTACTGCTCTACTTACAGTCCTTGCCGACAGATACGATTCCCCAGTAGGTATATCTTTGAGAAATATATTGCTCCCTGACGGCTACTACTTTATTCACAAATATCACTTTTCGATGACGGTAGTCCCCGGGAGAATGGACCCCTGGACGTCAACCACACCTGGGCAGGAATTACCTCCCGACGGATACTCCTCTTCGATAGCTAGATTAATTGCTGGAGTAGGTGTAGAAAGGGTCCCGATAAGCGATACCTGAAACATACCAGGCATTGTCGAATATATGGAAGGGGAACGCGCTAGCAGCTTGTTCGATCTCTGTCAACATATGTAAATAGTTTAATAAAACATTTCATTTGCTCCACGATGAGTTCTTATTTTCGATTGACAGATTAATCTTCGTCGAGCAATAATCCTTGACGGCACTTCTTAGCGAGGGGCTATTCCTTGAATGGCAGTACATATCGACTGACAGCACACTTCGACGGACATCGCTCCGGACCCGGATGGCTACCATCGAAAGATATTGCTACTCAAAGGACATTCCTGCTCGATGGACCGTACTTACCATGAAAATCGGTGGACACTACTGCTCAAGCAACCTGGCTCCGAACAGCACTCTCTCCTAAAACCACCCTTTTCTCCGACCGCCCTGCCTCTCAGACCGCATTTCTCTTGAAACCGCACCTCCATCAAACGCCACCCCTATCGAAAGCATACTATATTTCGACCCATAATTACCTTTGAACTGCATTTTCTTTTAAATCACATTCTCCTCGGAACCCGCCCCTGTCACGGACTCCTTCTTACTGCCTTTCGAAGCAAAATCGAGCTAAAATGAAAGCACCCCAGAACTTAAACTCACGAGGAGCAACAATGGCCGATACAATTCGAAGTTGAGAATACAAAAACTAACTAAAATGCCGGTTTAGCCATAACATGATTCGCAAAGTTCTCCTCCTCATCCAAAACATCTCTTCCCTCAGTGCTTTGAAGTCCGCTCTGATCAATCCAAGAAAGAGAGACATATGCCCAAAATGCTTCAGTGTACTATGTACAATCCAAGTTCATGATAAGCTGATAACCAATCATTGACTGACCTTGAGCTCAAACCTACAGCAATACCCGAGTATCAGTGCTCAATATCTGCCACGCTATCCTTAGGACCTTCTTCACAATCCGAAGCTGATAATCCAAACGAAGCCCATCGACAATCCAAACGAAGCCCATCGACAATCCAAACGAAGCCCATCGACAATCCAAACGAAGCCTATCGACAATCCAACCTAAGTCATCATAATCCAAGACAATCTCACCTTTCAAACTATCACAGAAACGCCCTCTCCATCCCCTCATCCGTCTCTGCCGACGTTCCCTTCCCACCCACGCTCGCCACACTCCTCTCCCTCAAAAACCTCTCTGCCATTCTCTGTCCAGCCGTAGGCGTCGCACTATCCCTCCCTTTACCTGTCTCCTTCCTGCTCGTCATTACACTTCCAGGCCTCCGAGCTCCAACTCCAACACCTAAAATGGCGTCATCTTCAAGCAACGCATCAATACCCACTCCCTCAACTCCCGGACTCGGTTCCTTATTCAACGCCAACGTACTACTACTTGTCTTGAGATGCAGCGCCCTTCCACCTAACGGGGTCATTGGGCTCGGCGTGCGTGTTAAGGGGGATCCGATGATCATTCGTAGAGGGTCGGCCGTAATGGAGGAGGTAGAAGCGGTGGCGAGGGCGCCGAGAGGATTGAGTTTGCGGAGCCGGGTTGTTGAGCGCTGCGCTGACGATCTGGCGAGGTTTTCTGTGGTGAGAGGGGATGGTGTTGTGCTAAGGATTTGCGCGCGCTGCCGGAGGTCGATGGCGGATTTTGGGCGTGGGGAGAGTTTACTGCCTGGATGATTTCCCACTGGTCTCAGCAACCTATGCCGTGAAGAGGAGGGTGTCGTGCTACCCCCGAGGGGACTCGAAGTCCGAGTCTGGCTATCCTGACTCGTTGTCTGATACTTCGTAAGTCTGCTCGGACTCGCATTCCATCCCGCACCACCTTGCATATTCGTATTGGTGAAATGCGAAGACTTCGGCCGACCGAGCTCGCTCATGCTTTGCGGGACGCGCAGCGGTTTCGGCGAGAGCTGCGATAGGTGTAGGGGTGTGACATTCTCTTTCCCCACCTCCCTTTCCAGTTCTCCTGTCCTCTCTCCGCGCGTTTGTCTCGCATCAATCCTTTCCGCCTCCTTCCCCTTATCCATCGGCGGAGAAAAATTCGAATAAACCTTTGGACTCGGGGTTCCCTTCACAGGCGTCTCGCTACTACTCGTCGTGCGCCTGGTTCTCCCAGTCTTACTACTCGCATAACTAAATCTGCGCCCCGTCTCAATAAACGGAAACCGGTCGTTCATTTTTGCAGACGCGAGGGACTGTAGACTGGGCCGGATGGAGGGCTGGTTGGAGCTAGCGATGGAGGGGACGCGGCCGCTGCTGATGGAGGAGAAGACGCCAGATGTGGCACGGGGACTGGGGGCACAAGGGAATGAGGACTTCCGCGACGGATGTGAATCTTCAGATGGCTTGGGAGCTCCCTCTGATACCTGGGCTGCAGTTGGTATTCCAGTGGCTGGGCAGCCTGGAGGTGCGTGTTCTGGCCTTAGTGAAGGCGGGTCTTCACTGCCCCCATCGGGACCACTCGCATCAATAGCCTGGGCATCAGAATCGCTCACACCCGAAACTTGGCTCATGTGCTCCATCCTCTGCCCACTGTGATGTCCGCTGTGATGTCCATTGTGATGCCCACTCAACCCAAACCCCTCCGCAATCCCCAAATTCTCCCTCGGTAACACCCCCAGCTCTGAAATCTCTTGACTCAACCATGCCTTCCAATCACTGCTCGACCGATTCTTTCCTGGTGACGGCGTTCCAACAACATAGCTCTTGACAGACTGACTCTGGATAACAACAGCAGTGCCCGGACTCTCGATTTCCGAAGGCTCGAGGGAATGGAGACTGTCGTTGGGCAGGATACTCTGTCCGTCAGTATTGCGCGAGTATATACTAGGGGATAAAGGAGAGAAGAGGGGCCGCGGTTGAGTAGAAATAGGAAATTCGATGCTCTGCCGAATAGTGTTGTCGTTATCGTGATCTTCAGCGCTTGAAGGAGCAGTAGAGTCACCCCGTTCCTCCCCTCCGTACGTATGCTCATACGTCGTCGCAAAATTTGTAACCTCAAATGTCCTCCTCGTCGACCGCGGAAGCTCAATATGGTTCTCATCAAGCGGTGTCTTCCACCGGCTCATCGCCATCTGCACTCTCTGTCCAATTTGCTCCACCGTTGGGGTAACCGTCCTAGTGGCACTGGGACCATCATGTCCATTACCCTGACCCTTCCCCGGATGCTCTGACCGGCTGGGAAGATCCAGTTCGACTTCCGAATCGCACGTGGAGTCTGGCCGCGGAATCCGCACTACACCGCGCACACTCTTTATACGATCAAGCGATTCGGTCTGTGCTTCAGGGGTGACAGCCCGAATAGTCGATCTGATGACACTCCTGGCCCCGGATTCAGTAGAATCGGCTTTACTGTGAGCACTGATACCAAGCCCAGCTATAGCCGGCAACGACTGATACCGCTCGCTAAGTGCAGGCGTGGTAAACACATCCATATCATCTGTCGTCGACCCCGGGCTTGCTGAGAGTTGTGGGACATGCGTCGTCTTGCCCGCCTCAATCTCCTTCATGAGTGCCGAGAACACGCGCTTCGGGTCCACAGGCGACGACACACCAGCAGGCAGGTGTTCAAAAGGCATGGGCTCGCGGAACGCAGCGAACCCAGGGATAGGCGGAGGCTTGCGCTTAGGAGATGGGGGACATTGTACATTAAGCTCGCTCCCATTGCTGTCCTTCGCTTCATGAATGACGGTCAATCGCTTCAGGTCCCGTGCAGTGATGGTGTTACAGGCAGAGGAGGCACCCCAGCTCGTCACTCGTGAGGTTGTGGCAAGACTGATGTCGCCTTCGCTTCGGAGACTGCTGCGGGAACTGGGTTTGGAGAGAATACGCATGCCAGCTATATCAGGTGAGTGTGATCGACTCCGAGGGAACATTGGTTGACGGACTTCCAGGCTGCCGTGCCGGGGTGGCGACGCAGAGACTGGTGTTGAGCGGTCGCCATAGTAGTCTCGGCTGGCTTCGACCTGCTGGACTGGGAGAGAGGAAGTGGTGCTGGTGGCTGACGTCTTGCGGAACACCTTCTTCAGTTTATTCTTGATCGAATTGGAGAAGGAACGTTTCTCTTTCGGCGGCTTGAAGACCGGAAGCGCTGTTTCTGTGCCAAAATCCGAAGGAGTGCGAGCCCCATGCGATATGCCACTCGACTCCGATGGCGCTACTTTATTCTTTCCCTTGTCACGGCGCTTCTGGAAGGGAGCGAGGAAAAGCGAGGGTCGATGGCGAACCTGGCGTTGCTGGAAATCTTGGAAAACCTTATCACGAGCCTGATTGACAGTATCCTTAGGAGGAATGCATGCTGGTTGTCGTATAGTTGGAGGTAGTATAGCTGTCTTGGGTCTCGGAGGATCCGACTTGATCGCTTCATGGAGAACAGCAGGCGGACTCGGCGGTGTTGTAAGAAACTTCGCTGGAGGTCGAGCCACTGGTGAGCCAGTTTGAACACTGCTGGCATAGTACATTGATCTTGCTTTCCTAATTTGTTGCGACACCATCGACGACGCTGTACTCGGTCGGTGGGGCCGTGGTTGTGAGCAGGGACGGAAGTTCTCGTTGAAAGTGATCGAATGTTGTGACGTAGGAAGTCTCTCGACAGCAGTAACAGAATGGAAAGGTGGAAACTTCTCAGTGCTAATAACAGGATAAAAGGGCGGGAACTTCTCAGTGTTCATGCCGGAAGTCGTTGGTCGACGGGAGCTGCTGGGCCGTTGACTCGATCTCTGAGCTGTAGTAGTCATAGATCGAAGACTCGATTCCTTAAAATGACTGCCTTCAGCCGACTTCCTGCTTGCATTGCTCTTGTTCCGAGACACATCGGATGCCCTGCCCTTATCCCTTGACCCCATATCTTGTCCATAAGCCCTGACATATGCAGTGGAGGCCGCAGCGAGAGCGTGATGTTGTGCGAGTTCCGGATCCAAAGGCTCCATAGGCAGGGGGACCATACGATGGACGGCGGCGGCCGACTTGGACCGATGCAGGCGAGTGCCATCATCACTCGATGTACGGGAGAGCATTGTGTGGGGAGGATAAGACTAAGTGCAGGGTCCCAGCCGCCAGAGGATGCGGTAAGGTTGCGATGGGACTGCTTAAGCTGCCGCAAAAGACATTCGACGGAAAAGAACTGGAGAAGATGAAGAGAATCATGCCTGATAGAGGGAGGGAGGAGAGGAGAAAGAGAGAAGGCAAGGAGATACATAGGAGACGCGTGCTACTGCCCTAGCTAAGCAAGTATCTTGATGCCCCTTCCAATTGGACTTCGAATCAAGCAGCGAAGTCCTAAAGTAGAGAAAGAACCCTGGGTATAGAAGTACAGGACATGACTTCCATAGGAGTAAGGAGAACGTAGGAAAGAGAGAGATAAGAAAACAGAAACGAGGAAAGGCATGCTCCTGGCGCGCCAAGTAAGGGCGACATTCCTTTCACCATAAGTCCCTTAGCAAATAGCTCAACTTATGCGGAAGATGTAGATCAACAAGAGAATAGTTTAAGGTTCAAATGGTAATTCGGATGGCCAAATCTGGGTATGCCAGCACCGTTAGAAACCATATAGACATTCAAAGTCTTTATAAGAATTGATTCTACGGTAAAGGGAAAACAATAGCTAGAACAGTTCCCTAGATGCCGTCAATTAATCATAGCATCATTTGGAGCAAAATTGGGATGCTTTGAAATAATTCGATGCCACAGTCATTTTAGGATATCAATTCAGAAGGAAAGATGAAGAAAAGAGATGGGCTAGATATGCAAAATGTGGATTCATAGCCTTACTCATATGTCCAAAGCTCGAAAATAAGCACTGATATACTTATTACATAAGGCACATCAGGCACTGCCAAAAATGTACAAGTAAGGCCGAAAAACTGTTGAAGCTCAAATTCCAATCCGACCTAGCGTTGCTCAGTTCTCATGAATGCCCCAGCTTCACCTACACATATCATAACCGTTTCTCAGAAGCGTCCAGCACCCCTCTCTTATCCTTCTTTCTTGCTCAGTCGCCGCCAATCATCCAAAATGCGGGAAGCAAGAATAAAGCGGATCTGCCCAAGCAAAGCGAGGACGCCGTCAACGCTATCGTACCCTTCGAGCCGTGCGGCGTGGATTTTGTAATGAAGACAATCCTGTATTAGACTCATCCCATGAAGCCCATTATGCCGGCAATATCAGTCTACCCCCCAGCAAGAAGTGGACTCATCTGACGACTGTCCTTGTGGAGCACCGGTTTCCCGTCCACTGTTCGGTCGTTTGTCCTCAATCCGCATATTTGAAGATGAAATGATAAAAAATTGGAAGTCCACAGTGCGTTTTAGAAGCTACGCCAGTAGTAGCAGAACTCTCATTGATTTACTTCTAGAATGCCAACAACATAACCTCGCCGACGAAGATTGCGGTCAACGAATCCGAATGGAGGCCGCACATCCTTGTGGCCGTTTTCAGTTTCCTCTACACCATCAACTATATCCTACAGAACGCGGGATTGCTGCTTCTTGCCTTCTCTTCGCGCTTCCTGCCACCTCACGATGACAAGCAAGCGGATGACGGAAACAGCGCGGAAGCGGAATATGAGTACAACATGGATGCTCGAGCGGCAGAGACAGAGGTTTTTGGCCACTCTCTGTCCATAATGTTTACAAGAGTTTATCGGTTGAACTGAATCAACGAGCTCATATTCCATTTAATGGTTTTGGCCCACGTCTACTTTGCGATCCCGAATCCGTGCGGCGTTGCCAATGAGATACTTAGGAGTAAATTGGAAGAAGAGGCCTGGAAGAGGGAGGTGATGCCTTGCATGCAAGATGTGTACCGTCACCAGGACTCACTGGTTATGATGGGCTTGAGGGATGTCATGTTGGACTCGGTCCAGGAGAAGGAAGTGAGAGTTAAGGATAATCCACGCTCAAGGCTCTGGCGAAGAGGATCCTAAGTGTAGGCCTTGGATTCTCCAGTGGCTTGAAATTGGGTGTCGCAGGATTTTACTCAGGTGATGGGAGCTCTTCGGGCTCAGTGGTGTGTGGTGTTTGATGATTACAGTCTTCTTCGTAGGCGAGATGGACGTCCCGAATGGTGATCATAAATGTAATGATAGATATGAGACCAAAAATGGTGGCGGAGACCATAAATGGAAGACCAAGAAAAAGTTGTCCGAGATTCATACCCCACTGAAAGGTGCCATTGAGTATAGGGCTTGAGAGCATGGCGCCCACGCCTTCAACGATAGCGATCACAGCCATGAGACGGCCAATGTCAGGGCTTGACTGTCCACCGACGACAACAATGGCCACACTTCGCATGGCTGCGTTATAACCTGTTCCCAGGTTGTAGACCAGTAGCCCTGATAAGTGTTAGCATAAGTTCAATCATTAGTTGCATAGAACCTACCTAGAACTAACAGTGCTGGTGTCGCTGAAACTCCCATGATGAAGAAGCTGACTGTGGTCAATACAATGCTTCCACGAGCTATCCAGAGGTCTGCCTTGTGCGCCGATAACCGAAGCCTCTTGAGGAGAAGCACATTTGCAAGTGGAATAATTACAATCAAGGAAACAAGATTCGCCGCTGCTCTCACTGACGTAAGATAGGCCGCCTGCGTCGCAGCTGGAATTAGCTCAAGCTCCTACATCAGACTTCAAACACTCACCTGTTGGATCCTCCACCCATATCTCTGCGACGCATACCGAATGAGCAGATCCAAAGATTGACGGCCCAGACGATTGGCTAAAAAAGAAAAGATTACCAGCCCAAGAGTGAAATCGCGCCGGAAGAAATGCATGGCATCACGCAAATGAAGAAGCTGAGCCTTTAACCCCAAACCAGGGGTCTTCGAAGAGGGTGAAAGCTCGATCCCGCGCTCTACTTCACTATCTGCCTCATCTGCAGGTTCAGGAAGGTCTATAATATGCAACGTCTCTGGGATGAAGAGCGAGAGGAAAACACCAAAACCGAGACATCCAAGCGCAAGGAGTAACGGAAGCCAATCGCCATGTTTCATCAACTGAGCAGCCATTATCGGGGCTAGGAGTTCAGCAATCCCAACAGAGGCAGTGAAATAGAGGAAAACGGTCGTCCTATACTTGAATAAGCCTTGCCGGATGCCGTCTAGGGGAGAACACTCACCGTTTCTCAGGAGGGATGACATCCGATAGAAACGTCAGACCTACCGCAGATGCTACAAGAGGTCCCCCGCCGAGTACGAGAAATAGCGAGGATAACCAGGTAAGCTGTAGTGGGAGTGTGCGAAAGTAACCTGGTCCTTGATCAGTTTCACGCCGGGAGATACTTACAGGCCAAATTCCACTTACATATAAGCAACTGCCAGGCAAAAGACAACTGCAGACCAAACAACGAGAGCATGAATATCCATTTCCTACCATATTTATCTGCCAGTGTTCCGAACGGAACAGCCAACAAAATGCCAGGAATCGCATCAAACAGACCGGACCACCCAATAATCATGGCCAGCTTCTCCTGTACAGCATTGATCTTGCACAATGCCTCATCCACAGTCCCGTCGTTGTTTATTTTACTTGGATCATGCTTGCTATAGTACCGGAGGCAGAGGTTCGCTTCGAATATACGCGTTTTTGGAGGGTCAGCAAGGAAGGATCCCACGTCGATTATGGTGATGAGGAACGTTCCAAGGATAACAACCCATATCCATATTCTGCTCTTGTTCGACGGCTCGCAAGGCTCGGGCACTGAGCGTGCTGGGGGCAGCAGGGGAGCTGATTCTTCGAAGGAATTGCGCTGGGGAGGATTAGGAGCGGACATTGCTGCTGATGATGGTTGAGACAGGCGATTGCGAGGAAATGGCCGACGAAAGACAAAGTAACGACGTGTAATAATATTATACTATTCAAAGGGAAAGGATAAGGCTCAGAACACCGCTTGTCGGAGTTCAGGGCATGGTTGAACAGGAGGCAGTCGCTCGAGGTCGGAATTTTCTATACGAAGATCTCGGAATTGACATCAGTGCATGATGCGGAGTTGGATGCTGACTCATCTGCAAGCACTACAACTTCTCTTTCTCTTTCAACAAGTCCACCTCACGATTCCAGAGTTGTCAACTTCCGTCTATCAATCAATTCATTCAGCTAAACGGATTTATTTCGTGTTCCTTTGCAGACCGTTTCAATACTATTGCCGAATGCTCTGCGACTGCATCCTTCTTCGCTGATTACGGAGTACTTCTTGCTCTCTTCCACATGAATGCCTCTGTCTTTTCTGTTTGTATTATCACTGCACTACTCATCTCAATACTGTTCATCTCTTACATTGTATCTATCGCTTCCTCGTGAGATCAATTGCCTGCTGGTACCTTGGACTCCTGCTCGCCACATCTTGCGGACTCTGCCCCCGCCGCTATCATGACCATACCCTTCCCCGAGTCGAACATTCCGGCATGCCGATAGACTAATAGGGTACGACAACCACGATTGATATCAACAGTCCCCGATGTCTTTGTCCTGGAACATGTCTTAGCACGAGGTTTCACCGCCTCGCGAGCTGGACTCTCGCTTAAGTGCGGGAAAGCAAAGCAAACATGTACTGCAGCGGCCTGAGTCTTTACCACCTACACCTCCACACTTTTCCTTGTAATGAGGGAAGAAGCCCTTTTCTTTACATCTGCGTGGAGGATCGCAACGGCTCCTGCCATATCCTTAAATGACCTCAGTCACCAAATACTTTTTGGCTAAAATTGAAGTTATGTAAGCATAACTTCAAATCCTTCTCACCGGTCAGTTATGTTGAGGTACATTTTAACTTCAGTGCTACTGAGCTGATCACTGGATAGTGGTCCAGACTTTGCCGGCTCGCGGGAATGATTCCGGTTTTACCGCGCTTGCACATCAAGATGCAGACTCCCGCCTTTGTGGAGAGCATTGGAGGTCATTTTCAAGAGATTTTCTACATTGCTCTCTTGGATGTGGCGGCCTGACCCGTCGAAATGGCTTCACTCTCACCGATGGGAACAGTGTGACTGCAGCAAGGAATCATAACACAGACAATATCGCCCGCTTATCGCATTCATCGCTTAATGCTTCGATGATACGAACGCATCCCTATGCACTTCTAACCAGGTTCGATTGGAAATTTGTGGCAACTCTGGAAGATACATGCTATTGTGCAACCCTCAAGGCTGGACTTCCATACTTATGGCTACGATGTAGCTGTGGGTACGCATTGATATTTCTTTTTCCAATTCATCGTTTAGCGGCTGGGCAGGCGATTCCTTGCAGTTGCATTTAAACGTCCAGCCACTTCCCGCTTCGTGACACCGACCAGAAAAAGCAATCTTGAAGTATAAACTCCTCTTCAGCGCCTGACAATTCAACGCTTTACCACCCGGCACTCACTCCAAATCACCGGAAAGGACACTCCCAAGAATTACAAAAGCACAGTCTATGTATCGCCAAGTTGATCTTATGGTGGACAAGGGAACGTTGGAGGACAGATCACTACTTGGGATGCAGATTTACGACAAGCGGGATCCCCATGTTTTCCATCCTCCCTTGAGCTCTCCCCATTTCCATCCTCAAATCCAAATTCTGAATCCCTACCCACGGCATACGGACATTCATCAGATACGTGCGCCAAAAGTCCGCCAACACAATCTCTCTCGGCAGACGGTGTGCTCATCTGGATCACCACTTGGATGCCTAGCCTCTTTACCTCCTCATATCCGCCAAAGGATATACTTTTGGACTATTGGACCAATATTACATATTGACGAGCCGAAACACACCAGAGTATATCACCGCTTTGCCACTTTCCTTCCGCCAATATGCTACGCCAGCAGAAGCATCTACAGAGAGTCAAAGGATGTCATTTTCCAGGCGCATATCAAGCTTCGCAATGTCTCGACCTTCGTATTGATGTGCTATCTTGACAGCTTTGTGAATAGTGCAAGTCTTTACCAAGCTATCACGAGCTTGGAGCTGGATAGCGTGCATACGATACCATCAATGTGTACGAATGGCTCATTCTACGATCAGCGAGCTGTCCTATTACGTTGCACAAATTTACAAATACTCGAGATTGGCTTGTATCGAAAAGTCACCTTAGAGACTCACTATGCTGCCAATCGAAAATCGATCCAAATCATGGTCAATTTTCTCTTCTTTCCAGATATTCTCCATCTTTCTAAGCTAAAGGACCTCACGATTCACGTACGAGATCGGAGATTGGATGTCCCACCATCGTGGGAGTGGGATTGGCACAAACAAGTTGGTGAGACAAAAGAGTGGGTTAGCCGTCAGTTCCGGAAGATAGGAAAGCATGTGAAGGTCACAATGCAGGTACACGAGCACACAGCTTCGGGTCAACCGTGGCATTACCCTTATTACGAGGGTCGGACCGATCTTCGAGACCAGAATGACATCCAAATGATGCCGATCGTGAAGCACAGATATATGTTGGCTCGAGGGAGAGACTTTGCCAATCCACCTCCAATGCCGAATGTCGGATAGCGATGAGCCAGTTCTTGGGAAGGATTTCAGGGCACTTTCATGGCTGGCAATTTCGTACGATTCCGGTATCCTGTCAGTAGACGAAATCTCCGAACACATTTACAGATCTATCCCTCCAATAGTCCCATTTGTAATAGTGTCATCTAATCCGTACCATAGACCTTCATCAGCCAAGAAGTGCTCTTCCGGCAAGTGATTAGGTAAATATATTCTTCCCGCGAGTATTATTGTGGGCATACTCTTCTCTACCGGTATACTTTCCCGCTAAGCTTTCTCCTCCAGCAGGTACAAACGGACTTAACCCGTATTCTTACCCCACGGCAATCATATCCCCTTCACCTCTTAAGGTACATGAGATCGGAGAATGTAGGTGTTAAGAGGGAAACTCCGATCTTAGAGCCTTACTCACCGTTTTTATTTCTCTTATGTCCTTAGCCAGCGTGTTTTCTTCACCTACACTTCTACCCATAGACTACTCATATAACCGTCCTCCACTGTTCCTCTCTCTCCTAACACAGCCCACAACACCTACACATTCAAGTTCCCTATCGATTCTGATCAACAACATAGCAGCGCAGGTTACCTTCTCTACCACTAATCTGCCTGGTCGAGCTCAAGTGGTCTTTGAAACACTTCTGAGGTCATGGTTGAATCTATGGCAGAAACAGCAAGTGAGTTTCTTCCCTTAATAAGGCTTCCGCACGAACTCAGAGATAAGATAGATCTAGGGCTATGCAATGGGGGACGCCGGTGATTGGGCATATTTTCCAGGCAAACTGTACGAGGCCAGCAGCATATTCCCATTGTTCGTTCATCCAATCTGCTTCGGTAAGCAGGGCGCCTTGCATTGAAGGGACCACAATATTTGTGCGGAACCGCCGCTTCATACTTGAGGACAACCGTAAATGCAAAACTTCAGCGAATTTCTCGAATTGTGTGCCCTTATACCGCATAAGCAGGGCGACAAGATCTGGTTCAGAGGTGTGGGGAAGCCTTCCATTAGTGAGTACCTGGACTTCTGGGCCGATCATTCAGGCTCCTTCCTGAATCCGACTTGTCAGTTCCTAAACCGGTGAACCTGTCCTCCGGTCTTCACAGCCAGTACATCCATGTGACTGTACAGGGTAGAGCTGAGAATATCTAGACACCTAGATAGGCCTGTTCGGGAAAGGTGCACCGGATGGTGACGGTTCGATACAGAAACCAGAGCTTTCTGTGCATGAACAAAACTAGGAATGCTGGTTTTCAGCACCCTAGGTTAAAGATTGTAGATGTTTCATTCTTTGAGGTTGTGGACGGGGGGTTAGCAATGGAGAATTGGAATGGATAGGGATCATGGTGGGAAGATGTTTGATGGCCATATTGGATGACTTAGAGGAGGGTAGAGGAAGAGTGGTGGGGGTAGAAGATTAGGCAGAGGAGGTGCTTTTGAGAGGAGGTGGGACTGGGGCCGTCTTTGTTCCCTATATCACTTATGCAGGGCTACAACTTTCCTAGATTCGACTTTTTCCAGCCTATAATTTCTTGGATACAAATTTCTAGGGCACGACCGTCTCGATATGACTTTCTTAATACGACTTTGTCGAATATGGATTTTTCGAAGGACTCTCTTGGATACCGTTTTCTAGGATACCACTTTCTCTGATACCACTTTCTCCGATACCGTTTTCTCCGATACCACTTTCTCCGACACAACTTTCTCAAATACGACTTTCTAAACTACAACTTTCTCGGCTACAACTTTCTTAGATACGACATTCCTAGACACGGCTTTCTTAGGCACGACATACTTATCGGTTGCTTCGTTAGTGAATTTCTCCAAAACGTAGTAGCCACTCTTCTTCATTCACTAACCCTCAAATAATTCCCCTCCCTGTGATCCCACTGTCAGAACCACAATTTATTTGCAGTTACAAATCTGCACAGCTCTTTGCGATTGAGTCTATATGCTAAGATAACAGCCATTAGGTTTATCAATATGAAATATATTAGGCATATATACACTTGTTACCACCATAAATATCAAATACAGCAGTGACTTTGGTCCTCTTTCCAGGCCCTCTGAAATCTGATATACTCCTCTCAACCTCTCTTTTCAAGCCAAGATAAAATTTATCGCAAACTTCGCGAACTATTTCTAAAGTCATAGCGAGGTCTACGTTAGGGCACGCGCAAGAGGATTCCGTACATAATCTCTATTAGGAAGGGTGTGAGCTGTCTAGGCTGAAGAGTAGAGTTTTGGTTCTTTGAGGCTATGGGTAGGGGTTGAGATAAGGGTAGGAGTGATGCTGATGGTTTGTGGGAGGGTTTAAGCGGAGGGCGGAAGAGGAGGGATTAAGTGGCAGGGTTGGAAGGTAGGTGGAGGAGTTGGTCTTTATATCTATCTCTATGGTAAGAATTTAGGTACTACCTCTTTACCGCCAGTTCTCTTTCTCCCCTCAATCCTTAGAGTGCTATTGGGCAAATACGACCGAGCCTTACCGACGTAGCCTCAATGAGAAAAGCACCACATGCCTTTCACAACACATTAAATATTAGAATTTACGGACGACTATTCCAAGCATACCTGAATCATGGCGGATACTTTGGAGCATGTTCATTGCCCCCACTTATCTAATGTCCGCTTTGTCTCTTATCGGAAAGAGTATAATAATCTGGATAATAATCTGGTCGCTTAAGTTGCTTTATCCTCAAGCCTTGCAACCTCCTACCTCACCTCCACCACGAACCCATCACCACGAACCCTACACCACACAACCTCAAGCACACTGCCTACCGAAAATCTGCAAGATTTCCCACATAAACTTATAGATGGTTGCAGGTTCAGAGAACGCGGATTTTGGGGCGCCGTATCGCTTACTCGGCAGGTGAGGATGTTTGATTTTATATGTATCCCACCTCGAAGGGACTAACATCTTCTGCAGCCGTCGAAGTCGTTTCACAGTCCATGACACTCTTATTTGTAGTCGTAACTATGGGTCGTGGTTTCCAAATCATTTCACAGAGAGAGGTAGGAGCCTTATTCCCTTATACATCATAGGTTAGAAGGAACTAACACCTTTCTGTAGCCCCTGGGACTGCAGTCGTTCCCCAAGACGTGACCCTTGAGACCGTAGTCGAAGAGTCTCCACAGGCAAAGTGAGAATACTATTCCCTTTTGTATTCCGATTTCAAGAGAACTAGCGTCTCTCTGCAGTTACTGCAGTGATAGCTGTCTTTTTTCAGGAACGCGAATCTCGTAGCTTTCGCCCCGAATCTCGCTCCTCAACTTTTTCCCCTAGCCCACTAAGTCAGGCGAAATCACCAGTTGCTCCAACGCCATCATCCCTCCCTTCTCCGCCACCAGCCACACCCTCTTCGTCGAAGCAACTCTCATCTTCCTCCGCAATAATGCTTGAACTCCTCTAACATCCAGGCTTCACCAACTTGGTGAAAACGCTGAACGACGGGGTTCTATTTAAATATACTACTATGTGCGAGATCTAAATGCGCATATTGGAATAGCCTTCCTCCGAGAACGAACTGCAAAATATCACCTACACAAACTTTCCGCTGACACTACCGCGCCGCAATCCCCTACATCGTGCCATTGCCTTCCTCACTTTCTAGTTGCGCCGGTATGTGTATCCTCACGCTCAGCATCGCGCGCTGGGCCATCCTGTTCACACACACACCTGGCCACGAACGGTCCCCGAATTTGTCCGCAGAGTCAATCTGGGAGCGCTGTTCCAGTTTCAGAGCTTGCAGCCCTCGAGGTACTCTTGCTGGAGGTTGAGTTACCGTGGGGTACTCCCTACATGACGGCAGTAGTTTCGACCTACAATTCCACGGAGCAGGCTAGGCTGAGGATGAAGGTGTTTCAGGTGCCGATGTTTAGGGAGCTTGTGCAATGAATTGAGGGGAGTTGAAGAGGGGGAAGTAGAGGCGGAGGGTTGTTCATTGGGTGAGGATGGGCTCGCAGCGTTTCGTTGTTGAATATGATTATTATTAAGGGTGAATGTAGTTAGGGTAATGCAATGGATGGATACCTAAGGGTTTTTCTTACGGACGCTTTCTTTTATATTCCTCCTGTATTTGATGACGGCAAGCACAGTTTTCAGATGCAGGGTGTTCATGGTGGCCTTCAAATTCAGTCTTCTTTTTCAAGTAACCAAAAGTTCAATGGAAATGTTTACGGCACAGGAAGGAGACTCTATGTGACTGAGCTCGAGAAAAGACATTTTCCATAGGCCATAGGGATGATTATGCTAATTGATAAATTATCTTCATCCTATCTTTATTCTGTTCTTCCAAAAGTATGGGAGACTGGTAGTGTAAGTAATTTGCCCTTCTTTTAAGCATCCCGCAACTGACAAACATACGACCATAATCTACGCTATGGCGATTCTAGAACTCCCACTCCCGCAGCCAAATACCCACCAGTTCCTTTGTAATCTCTCCCAATCCTTCCGGAACCACTTCCTTCACGTTCTCGACCACAAACCTCATATCCTCCTTCCCATCCCCAAGCGACTTCAAAAAATTATAAAACCGGGTAGCAGGATACCGAGCCAACTGCTCTTTATCCCGGGACCCCCTCACCTCATCAAGCTTCTTCAGCCACTGACTCAACGGAATCTCCGGCAGATCTTCAACTCGACCGTCAGCCTTCAAAGCATCAATAAACACACTAAAAGGCTTTGCATCCGGATGCACCAAATTGAACACCCGTACCCCACCTGCCGCCGCCTCTCTCCCAGCAATCCTCGAAATGATATTCCCAAGCGCATCCACTGGCATCCAATCCACCGCCGTAACCCCCTTCGGTAGTGCCCCCAGCGCCTGACTGGTCTTGATTACCCCCAATAGCCATGCCTGAACCGGCCACCCGGCCCCTAGATTACCCGGCTCCATGCAGCCGCCAATCTGCCCGATGCGCAGCGAGCTGACGGGCATGCCGCAGGTCTTATGCGCGGCGGAGAGGATGTGCTCGGCAACGTTTTTGGATTCGCCGTAGCCCATCTGCATAGCTACGTCGTAGCTTTGGAGGGGCGTCTCTGGGGCGATTGGGGAAGAGGGGTGGAGTTTGGAATAGTCACCGATGGCGGCGATGGAAGAAATGAAGATTATGTGGGGGAGCTTTGGGCTAGTGGCGCTCCAGTCAATTATATTCCGGAGGCCTTGTAGGAAGGGCTTTTCAAAGGACGGGAGGGTGCTGCTGAAGTTGGGGTTCCAGGCGTTGTAGATGATTACGTCGGCAAATGAAGAGAGGACGTCGAATGAGGCATCGCTTAGGCCGAAATGCGGCTGCGAGAGATCGCATTCGAGGAACTTGACTTTGGCGAAAGAAGCTTCGGTGTAGATACCGAACTTTTTCAGAGCAGCGGCGGTCCTTTCACTGGCGTCTGCGCTTCGGTTCAGACAGTATATCGATGCGATATCGGGGTTATCCAGGAGGGAGGCTAGAGTCCAGGGCCCCAGATACCCAGTTGACCCGATCAGCGCAACAGATGAAGGCCCGGTGGATGTCTTTGAAGGACGATGCGCCGGAACCAATCCTTGCGTATACCTTTTCACCATCGCGTCCATTCTCTCCACTCTTGGTGAAATCGCTTCGCCCGTGGGAACGGACCCAAAGTTCAAGAACTGGAAAAGCGTTTTTGACAGGCTTCCGACGGTGGAATGATTGTAAAGCACCCGTGTGTTCAGCCAGGACATATCACCCACACCAGGATTCTGCTCTAGAGACGTTTTCAGCCTGTTAATAACCTCCGCCAGTTGCACGGAGTCCAGACCGTGCACAAACAAGTCATCTTCGTCACTCAACTGGTCAATTGTGGGGAAAGTATCGGCAATCGCACTGCGTATGAACCGGGAAATGCTCGCTACCTCGAATACGGGCTTTAATGTCGATTCGAGCATCACAAGGCGCTGCGTTGGCGACTGCGACGATTTGGCGTACAGATCCCGTATCTCTGTCTCGTACACCCGTTCTGTCAACTTCCGAACTACCGTTCCTTTCCCGGCTCGCACGAATGGCTTACTGGAAGAACAGAGGAGGAACTTTGAATTAGTGATTCTGCCTTGACCAGGTGCTAAGACATTGGCCTTCTCAATGAGCGGCCAGAGCCGCTCTTTCAGATTGGCTCTTTCCTCTGGTGAGAGGTCTTGCTTCGGTTCGATCAACAGTGCCGCCTGGGAGCGACCTGTTCCTGTGATCAAAGCTCCTGCTACGCTGGGGTGACTTTGGATAAGCAGTTCCATTGGCACAGGATTGAATTTCTCGCCATTCGAAAGAACGATAATGTCATCTCTACGGCCATAATACTGCCATAATCCCGGCTTTTGGGGATGCTGTTTGAAAAGGTCCTTAGTTCGGTACACAGGCGTACCGGGTAGGTTGTGGTTCAGTGCAGAGATTTTCTCCGTGCTCTTGTCCGCAAATAGGATCAGCTCAAATGTACCTTTTTCGTCCTCGGATGGTTCCATCTCAAGCTTGAAATGTGGGCTCCATTCCATCCACGCCCAATCTTCTGCTGAAGGTGCCAGTTGAGGAACTTGAAATGCTTCGGTACAGCCGTAGAGGGGGCATAGCTCTGTGACTTTAGACAATTGCTCTCCTGCAACTGGAGAGAATGGCCCGCCGGTGTAGCAGAGGAAGTCGAGGTTCTTGAAGTATTCAATTCCGCCTGGCTCGAGAATAAGCTGCTCAGCAATCGAAGGGGGCAGATACAGTGCTCGAAGGTCCTGGTAGCGGAAGACATCCTTTAGAAGCGTTCCACTTGGAGGGACCTGTGGGGGGCCAAACACCGGACTGGAGGCCTCAGTAAAGATAGGATTCACTGTTACGGAAAGAAAACCAGCCAACTGGAAGGGTTAGCATCGATTGTTTGGGACAAATGTTCAGACCTACGTGGAAATACGGAAAGACCGTGTAGAAACGACCTCCGCCATTGAAGTCCCAAATAGAGTAGTCTCGGTTCCTCCTTCCCGGCGTCTTAGGTAAATTCCTTTCATTGTCTAAGACTGCGAATGTGGCGTGGGTCATTGTGATTGGCTTTGGGAGTCCGGTCGAGCCAGAAGAGTGCAAAATCAAAATTGGATCATTCTTGACATCCTCGAATTCCTTGTCGAATGGATATGCCTCCGGATTGCTTTCAATCATTTCTTTGAAAGAGGGAACCGCTACACAAGTGATGCTATTATCAGCATTCTCGATCTGTTGGATCACAGGTGCTACCTCGGCCGCATATAGGACCTTGGAGCATGCAGTCTGTTGCATCAACGAAATATTCGTCGCTGGAGGGTTGCGAGGAGACGGTAGAAGAGTCTGGCATCTTGTAAGTTACCTGTGTATTTACGGAACATGGCAACTCATACCTTATAGCCAGCTTTCACAGCAGCCAAAAAGAGTACGGCGCCACGAAGATCAGGAATCCCAATATAAGAAAGAGTTTCGAACTTCTCAGAAATACCGATATTATTTTTGATCCATTGGGCCATGAAATGGACACAACGTGCCATATCCTCACAAGTGACGTCCTGGAATCCCTTCGAGAGATCTGCCTCTCGAGCAATTGAAGCATATAGACGTTGCGGAGTTGAGGCAGCATGATCATCCAAGGCCTGAGGCAAGAGCCTACTTCCGGCGGGACGTGTCAGCATTTTGTGTGATTGTACGAAGCAAAAAGTTCTTCGAAATGATTTAAGAGAAAGAAGGGAAGCAGGGCATCATCTTTTACAAAGAATTACTCTTTGTTAAGTCCACAATTGAGGCGAAGACTAAGATGCAAAAGCGCTAACAATTAAATGCCAGGTTGCTGTGCCCTAATATCGATGGGGATGCGGGGGTGACATCCAACGTTCACTGTATCCCTGACCCGGTCGTTGTCAGCCTTGAATATTTCGTATTCCCGGGTATAGGCATGCCGCTATAGCTCGAGAAAAGGAAGGTAGTTTACAACCTCGGAAATTATAGGACACTTTTACCCCCTGGTAGGCATGTCAGCACGCCTGCATTCTCGTGCATTGCCGGTTCTCGTCACACCAATCAACCCCAGGCCAACAGTATATCTTTTCGTATGCATATTTGCGCAGTTGGATCTGGGGGAAAGTAAAACAGCTTATTCTGTAGTTACGGAGTCCGAAGGGGCTTTTCTTATCACATTTGTAGTCTTTATCCTCGGTCCGTTCCGCAGTGGTGGTCTTTCGTGCACAGGCTGTACTCTCCTCTTCGTGGAGAACAGTGAGCTACAGCATGACAAAATACTAGCTTTTTGATCTCTCTCTTTTATATCTGGACCTTTAGACTTTTGACTTTCCCAGCTCAAATTGTAGCGGTTTACAAAGTCCAATCATTGGGGCAAATGGACTTGAACACGACGCCAGCCTTGACGCCTCCAGAGGGTCAGGTGTCCAATCTTCACGATCCTTACTCGTTGCATCATTATCTCGTCGCTACTGCCACCGTATGTCTGGTTCTGACAATTACGGGTGTGGCTGCCCGCACATTTACTAAGGCGTACCTGTTGAAAAAGATTATGATTGAGGACTGTGAGCATCTGTATCTCATTATCACATCGACACAGCTAGGCTGACTGTAGGGCAGACTCCTTGATATTCTCCGTAGTAAGGCACTTACGTATGTATGCCATTGCACTATCCTAACGAAACTCTCCCAGCTCTGCTTTTCAGCGTTCACAGGAGTGATGTTACTCGCCGGCAACGCGGGCCAGGGAAGACATCAGTGGAATGTCTCTGTCGCTGGGGTCGAACGAGTTGCTCTGGTACCTTCCCGTCCCACCCCATAGATTAGACTGTAGTCCTAATGGTAGACAAAACCATCAGCTCGCCAATATACTCGAAATCCTTTACCCGCCCGCCATGTTCTGCGCTAAATTCACCATCCTCCTCCAAATCCAGCGCATCTTCGCTTCCCATCAGAAAAACCTCATCTACTGGAGCATTCAAGCCCTTATCGGCGCAAACTTCATCACCTACTTCGCGACCTTCGTCGCTTTCATCTTCGCGTGCTGGCCAAGGGAGAAGATCTGGAATCCGCATATACCGGGGCGGTGTATAAGTACGAACGCGTCGATTATTGTTACATCGGCGATTAATATTATTTCGGATGTGACAATTTTGCTGTTACCGTTGATTGGGATTAAGAAGTTGCATTTGCCGGCTAAGAAGAAGATTATGGTTGGGGCAGTGTTTGCGACTGGTGCCTTGTGAGTTCCTCTCTCTTCAAGGGTGCCGTCTTCTCTCGAGGGCGTACCATTACTGACAATCCATAGCGCCTGTATCTCCAGCATAATACGCCTAGTCTATAGCATCCAACTTACCAACACCAAAGACGTCACCTGGGCGATCTCTCCGGTAGGAATGTGGGCGTAAGTAACTTTCAGGAACCCCAAATCGAGGTTTAACGTTTCAACTCCTCCTAACACACCTCCCAGCCTCGCCGAATTCACAACCGTCATCCTCGTCGGTTGCTTCCCCACCTTCCCTCGCCTCTACCAATTCCTCCTCCGTCGCGAACAAAGCTCACTGCCCAAATATGGATACGGTTCCAACCAAAGCACCAAGCCGATTGGAATAGCGACGTCAAAATCGTGGAATGGGGAAGGACCGTACATTCCGCTTGAAGAGGGCCAAATCTCTCGCAACGCCACTCCTCATACTGGGCCGGAAACCGATTTGCCCCACCCGAACAATATACAGAAGAGAGTCGATATTAGTATGACGTGGGATGGAAAATAAGATGGCCATTGAGGGAAGCGTAGACGCGGAGGGTAGGGCCGTTCTGGAGGGTTGTTTGATTCCTTGTAAGATGGGGCAGCGCTGTAATTGTATAGTAATAAAACATTTTCTATTCAGCTCCCATTTTCCACATGAATCCTTTTCAGGTTCAACTTCTGCGAACATAGTTGAGAAATTGTAGTGCACTTGAATGAGCACCTGATGCAAAGGCTCGTATAGCACGTGATATGTGTTATGGTGGGTGGCGTCCAAGGATATTATGCCGGAGAGATAAAGAAAAGAATGGAGTAATACCCGAATTTCCCAAGATTCGGTCCCAATTCTGACTCATCAAGTGATTCGAGCAGCATGTAGCAGGGTGTAGAAGCAAGTGCATTGCAAGACGGGGAATATCTCGAAGCCCAACCGTTGATAACAGCATCGCCGATAGAAACAACTCCCTGTCTCGTTTCCCAGAATCCTAGCCTCTTCATTTATTACACCTTGTCCCCAGTATCTCAATCCCATCTAGTCTTGGATTTATTTATCTTCGGAGACCGAAAAACGGCGGCTATGCAGTCATATTCAAATCTGTACTACGGTATTACAGATCTGGATAAGGCTGACACCGATGCAACTGTATCACATATATGCGCGACTCATGCCAGAAGAAGATCCCTGAGGCGCAGTTCCTTTGATCCAGTATAGCGGAACGGACTACGGTTGTTCCCGTGTCGCACAATATAAACGGTTGCAAAGGATACATAGGCATGACGGGCTTCTTGCGCGAGGTGGCAATATCAGAAGGCTATCCTTACTAAATATGAACTTATGCACCGTGCTTCATTATTTGTCATAGCCCGTCTGAATATCGGCCCCTTCTCAATCTTGCCCGTAAAGTTGACCCTGGATAGACTAATCTTTTTCCGTTCGTCGTTGAGCATTACCGAGCGTCGCCATGAATAAAAGGCTACGCGGACGAGCGGACCCAAATACGACTTTGTGCGGACTACCCTTGGACATTTTGTACCAAGCGTTTCCGACCTTCTTCGTTCTATTTCAACGCTTGCCTTATCATGCAGTCGAAAGATTTGCGAAGACAGAACCCACAAACGACGCAGCGTAGAAAGGCTGGATGGATAGCTCGTACATCTGCAGCCCTGTAGGATTGCAAGTCAATAAACGAGCATCAACTCAGGCTAGTAAGACGACGAGCGAGAGAAAATCTTGTAAAAAGAAATGACCCAAAGAACTCCCCATAAATTTCTTCCCTCTATAGCAGACGCTTCCTTCTCCGCACAATGTATCCCCCCCTCTTAGTATTCCTCCTCGGCATCCTAACTCACATATCGTACTTCCGGAAAGGCGAGCACCACCGTCATGCACCGCAGATATTCTTCTTCTATGCCATTGTCCCCTCATTACTATCTCTCCTCGATAGTTTTCTGAGCCCGCCAAGACGTCTGGTTCCTATCTTGTTTTCTCTATTTTTCCATATCCTTGGGTTACTAGGTAGCATCGTGATATATCGACTCTTCTTCCATCGCCTGAATTCTTTCGATGGTCCGTATCTCTTGCGAATAACGAAGCTGTGGCATGTGTGGAAAGTCCGCAATCGGAAGAACTACCTCTATCTGGAGGAACTGAGGAGGGAGTATGGAAGTTTCGTCCGCACGGGTACAACTCCCAATGACCCTTCCCCAATACTTTTACGAGTTCGGAGGACTTACTCGTTCCAGGCCCAAACGAAATCACAATCTTCGATCCCTCAATATTCACCTTAACAAGCGGTCCAGGAACCTCATGTATAAAGTCCGATTGGTACGATGTCCTCCATCCTCTCGTAGCCATCAATTCGATTCGCAAGAAAGAGGGGTATGCAGCACGACGTAAGATTTGGGATGATGCGTTTAAGTCGTCTGGTGAGCCTTTCGTCCAACCATCTTCCTCAAATTCATATCGAAAGGTCGATATCGGAACAGCATTAACAAAGCCACAGCGTTGAAGAAAGACACACCAACGGTCCTAAAATATGCCAACCAACTGCTACAACGTCTTAAGGAATCCGCAGACTCAGATCATCCTGTGAAGCTCTCAGATTTGTTCGCAAGATATGCGTACACCATTATGAGTGAGCTGGCGTTCGGGAAACAAGTACAAGACCTCCGGGATGAAGTGGTGGGCCGGAATATCAGCCTGACGCATAAGGGTATGGCGGTTCTGGGTGTTATATCACCGGCACCGTGGTTGGCTCAGCTGCTTCTTAGGTTCCCAGTGATTTCTCAAAGTTGGAATAGGCTGATTCAGTGGACGGGGGATTATCTGGATGAGAGTTTGAAGGTGAGTTTTTCATTAACGATACGTGCAAGCTGTCTATCTAAACTGACTCGGTAGGCCAATAAATCGGAGGACAATGTTAGTATTTTCCTCCATATGGAACGCGGATTATACGATGTCATTTGACCTCTTTACAGGCTGCCTCGTGGCTGATCGATGCTGCACGCAACGATGACGGCTGTTTCAAAGACCGGAAAGCCCTATACGGCGACGCATTCTCAGTGTGTGTAGCAGGCAGGTCCGTAATACTCACTGGCATATACAAAACATAATTAACACCAGTATCCTCCAGCCACTCCGTCGGTGCTACGCTGACATGCCTTTTTTACCAACTAGCGAGAAATCCCAGAGTGCAGCAGAAACTCCGCGAAGAAATCAAATCGGCGTGCATACCCTCGGAGTATGAAGAGTTCCAAAAGGCGACATACCTTGACGCTTGCATCGATGAGACACTCCGTCTTCATCCAGTCCTGTTAACCGCTGGCGCAAGACAGACGACAGCGCGTGGACTGACTGTAGCGGGCAGGTATATTCCACCCTATACCAACATCATCGCACCCAGATATTCAATCGGTAGACGTAAGCCTCCCCTCTTTTTGAACCTCTCTCCATTCGTACACTTACCAAGCTCTTGCATCAGTTGAAAGCTGTTTCGCAAAACCTACCGAATTCATCCCGGAAAGATGGACTGAGAATTCCGAGATGGTAAAAGATCGCAGAGCATACAATGGATTCAGTATTGGGCGCCACACCTGCCCTGGTAAAAGGCTCGGACTGATTGAAACGAGAATTGCGACCGCGATGCTGCTGAAGGAGTATAAGGTCTGTTTAGCGCCCGGGGAGGGGAACGAGACCCGTGTGGAGAATGATATGACGGATAATTTTACTATGGCTCCAGGTGATTTAGAGGTCGTCTTTGTAAAAGTCTAATGGTTTTATGATCTCTAAGACTTCGGTTCGTGAAGTCAACATCTATGTAGCTATCCATGATTGATTTTGACATGCTGCTCCATCACCTCACGGCGGTAAAATTGCATGCTGGACCCATTGACATTGACGAATTTTCTATGGACATTCGGAAAATCTCGTTCAACAATGATGAGTTATAATTCCCGGAGTCATATTCCTCGATCAGAGCATAGTTTGAATAGTCACCCAACTCGGCAGAGTTTCCGATGTTGACGAAGTATGGCCAAGTGACCTTGCTAGGCACCTCTTGCTGTTTTCACCTCCCGCTTAATCGCTCGCCAAAAAAACTTGAAGATTTTGGCCCTGCGTTCTTCAGCAGCACAGTTCATACTCTTCCCGTCAACCTTGAAAATAAATTAGTCGGCAGGACTCGGGCGAACCTAACCTCCTACCCCTGCTTCTAACTTCTCACAAGGCCGACAGGGATTGCAACATACTCCCCGAGGAATTCGATAGTTCCTAAGGGTATAATATACCGGGAAGCATATATTCGGGCTTTGGGCCTGCTTCGCCCTGCGTAACTGTGATAGACGGTATCCATGGTGCATAAGGCGTTTACCGAAGACGAAGATGTTTAGGCGAAGTGATAAACCTCCCCAGCTTAGATCGACAAGACCCAGTGCGATCGTGGCAAAGGATTCCGGTAAGGCAGAGTATATTAATACGCCCGTGATGCAGTACTGAAGATAATCCCTGGTGGTAAATATCACTATACCTAGTGAATATCAATGGTACTGCTACCTTCCGCGTAGGAACTCCGACGGCAGGAGGAAGGATACCAATCATCATTTGCCAATGTTTTTAGTCTAGTCAAAGTTTTCCATTAATGAGTAGGCCATGGGATGAAGTGGGTCATGTCAAAAACGCCCTAGAAGGATGCATACATACAGACCTCCGCCGAATAGCATCATCGCCTATCCCCATATCTTTAATTCCCATGTCTTTCTTCATACCCTTCCAGATCACCATCCCAGCTTCTGTGGAATTGTTACAGGTAATGCTACGTAGGTTCAAGGCGTATCTTATCGTACAAGAAAGGAATCTAAGCAGATAGTGTGGTCGGTTCAAGCCTGGATTGGCAGGCAATTCGGGATGTCGCCGGCGAAGTTGAGTGTAAGACCATGACGTACTCCTCGTCGCTATCTATACAAGAACGAGCAAGATTCCTAGTCCTTTCTGTCAGACGCGTTACTGGTTCCTTCATCTTGGAACATCCATCAAGACTCAGCTGTTTGTCCGCCTTTCGTTGATCATGATCTCCAAGTTTCAAACCAACCTGAACGGTCCACCCAGGCTCATCTCCAAAATCCTGGAGGAGGGGGTGGACTTCCATCACCTCTCAGGATTCTTGGGATACCACCTTTACTCCATATGGCTTTTCACATTCAGCGATCTGAAGACCATTGTCATCCCCAAAACCATATTCGGGACAATGAGTGCTTTTGCTGCCCCAGTTTTCAATCTCAGCGTCTACAGCAACCACTCAGAGATCTGCTCGCGGATCCCGTTAGCGGCGTTATGGGTGTATATCAATTTCCTCCCTTTCGCAATCGACAACCAGCGACAAACGTCCTCCATAGAAGAGGATAGACTAAATAAACCGTGGAGAACAATGCCGTCTGGTCGGATGACCAAGTCGCAAGCGAACATATTGATGTGTTGTTTGTATCCGATAGCAGTTTTTGCAAGCTGGAGGATTGGAGGAATGATGCAGAGTCTCTCTCTAATAGCTTTAGGTAAAGCTTCCTTTCAATTCTACCACTGGAACTGGCTTCTCTGGATTTTCAGTAAGCGCTAATCAAGTTTTCAGGGTTCTGGTATAACGACATGGGAGGCGCCGATAAGAGTTGCATTACAAGGAACCTCATCAATGCTCTGGGATACGTATGCTTTTCATCTGGTGCCATGGAGGCAGCATTGGGCCAACCTTTACTAACTATACCGACGAACACGTTGATTTCAGCTTACGAAACGGTGATTTCTTCCGTTCTCTGCCAGTGGTTTGCTATCATCGCGGGCGTGGTATTCACAACTGTCCACTCGCAAGATCTGTACGACCAGGCAGGCGATAGCGCCATTGGGAGACGTAGTGTACCCCTTGTAATAGGAGATTTTCCGGCGAGAGTCATAGTAGCGGTTTTCATGCTCTTTTGGTCCTTTTTCATTCCTCGCTTCTGGCGCACTACGCTTCTTAGCACGATGCTTGTTGGAGGGCTGGGACTAGCAGTCGTCATTCGCATATTGGCATTTCGAAACGTTCGTTCGGACAGAAAGACATTCCTGATGTGGAATATTTGGGTGGTATCCTTGTATATGCTACCAATTCTCAAAATGTACGACAGCGGGCTGACGCAGTAGGGCTGGAGGTTGACGTAGATTGGAATGGTGCAACTGCCGTAGTCAAGCGGGATTGCCTTTAACAATGAAATGCGATTGCAAAGAAGAAAGGAGATGGACAATGTCGAGACAAATAATTATAATTCGGAAAAGTGCTTTCCGTTGAACTCATCCACGATTTGCCTCGCGGTCTTAGTGATTTCCACGCAGCCCGGCGAGTCTGAATGACAGCAAAGTGAGACGGGATAGTCCCCCAGTTGCATCTGGACTTCCTCTCCCGTCACCGCAATGACGGAAGCATTTTCAACAAGCGACCTGACGTGGCGTTTTGTTTCATCAGGATGCCAGGGCCTAGCAAAGTCAGCAATTGACCCCTAGAGATGGAAGAAAATACCAACTTTTTCTTTCGATCAATGACCAGAGTCGCGTCCGCGTTATACTTGACATCTCCGTATATCTCCGCAACGAAAGGCAAACCCATCTCCTTAGCCACCTCTTCATGGTATGTTCCAGCCAAACCAAATACTGTTGTACCTACAGGGACAGCGGAATATACAGCCCGGCAAGTGTCCTTGTCGCGATACATCATCCCGTATAAAATCCCGTGTGGTTTCACATGGTGTAATGGCATCCCTTCCGCGTCCAGAAACGCCTTCAAAGCGCCGACTTGGTACCGAACTGCGGCTGTTAACTCCTCAGGAGACATTTTGATCTCTCTCCTCCCAAAGCCTTGTATATCTGGCAGTCCGGGATGGGCACCAACAGCGATATTATGCTCTTTGCAGGTGCGGACAGTCTGCTGCATGATCAATGGGTCTCTGCACACAAAGTTAGCAAGATACCGATACTGTACCGAGAAGCATACATGCCCAGCGTGAAAGCCACAAGCTACATTGGCATGGTCAATGAGAGGGATGAGTTCATCGTCCGGCCCACATTTGAAGTTGCCATAGCCCTCCCCAAGGTCGACGTTGATTTTGACGGGATGCTTGATGACTGGCATGATCTCTCAATTGATCACTAGACTGGTACAGTTGGGTGAAGCAAGGCTCATAAAATAGGGTTGATATAGCATTGATATGGAGCTCCAAATGCCGGGCTGTTGCCGATGGATCGTTGTGCCACTGGTAACCCCTCTTCTCCACTCGAAGTCGAATCGGGTATGCCGTGTCCTCCTTATCTCTCCCAACTCTTCCCCATCGTTTCCACCAGACCTTCTCCGCATTCTAGCAGGGCTGATCCCGTTCAATGCCGCGAATAGGTTGCCGTTCTGCGGGAAGCCATGCGGAGAGCATGTGCCCAGACGCTGGAGAAGATGGGTGAAAGAGGCTGAACTGTGAGGGGTTCAGATGAGAAGATAACCGATGCCGGGGACCTCATAGATAATGAAATAGGGCCCTCAGCAAGAGGGATAGAGGAGTCATTCTGCACAGTGACTGATGATGGAGAAGCTCAACCGTCTTTTAGTCGCGAACCGTGGAGAAATCGCGGTATGTCACGTCCCTCCCCCGCCTTTCTTGGCAATACCAGCCACACCTGCGCCACACTACTATGAAATCGCTGACTTGACGTCTCTCCATCACAGGTCCGCATCTGCAGAACTGCAAAGAAACTTGGCATCAAGACCATCGCTATTTACTCTGAAGCTGATGCAGCCTCACAGCATGTCAGGTGCGCCGATGAAGCAGTCCTTCTGCCAGGGAGCAATGCCACAGCATACACGGACGAAGCTAGTATCATCGCCATAGCAAAAGAGAAGAATGCGGATGCCATTATTCCCGGTTATGGTTTTCTGTCTGAGAACGCCCACTTCGCGGGGATGGTTGGCGAGTCGGACATAGCCTGGGTTGGTCCATCACCCGAATCCATTCAAGCATTTGGAGTCAAACATGTCGCCCGTGACCTGGCACAAAAAGCTGGTCTCCCAATTGTGCCGGGGACTAAAGGCCTAGTTGAGAATGAAGAAGCTGCAGTGAAAGCTGCTGAAGAGCTTGGATTTCCAGTCATGTTAAAGGCGACGGGCGGTGGTGGAGGTATGGGGCTGGTCACTTGTTCAAGAACAGAAGAAGTTCGTGAAGGCTTCCGTACCGTACAGTCTCGAGGAAAGACGCTTTTCAAGAACTCAGGAGTATTCATTGAGAGGTTCTACCCCGCCAGTCATCACATCGAAGTTCAGGTCTTCGGTAATGGACAGGGTCAAGCAGTCCATTTTGGGGAAAGAGAGTGTTCCATCCAACGACGGCATCAGAAAGTCATCGAGGAGTGTCCGAGCCCATTCGTAGAAAAGCATCCGGAACTACGGCAGAAACTTGGAGATGCGGCAGTTCAACTGTCCGAGTCGATCAAATACGCTTCTGCTGGAACCATTGAATACCTCGTGGATGATAATACCGGCGACTTCTTCTTTCTAGAAATGAACACCAGACTTCAGGTTGAACACGGCATTACTGAGCTCTGCTACAATATTGACTTGGTTGAACTTATGCTGAAGCAGGCTGATGCTCAGCTTGCCGGCAGTGGTGGGCTAGACGGAATTTCACTGAAGGGAATGCAGCCGAAAAAGCTATCCGGGGCTGCTATCGAGGCTCGTATTTATGCAGAAAATCCAGTACGGGACTTTGTACCATCTCCAGGTCTTTTGCAAAAGGTCGAATGGAAAGACGTCCCTGGGAGCCGTATTGATGCTTGGGTATTCACCGGGTCTCGCATTACTCCATATTATGGTGCGTATTTATAGTTCTGTCTTGAACACTGCCCTGTTTTCCCAGCGACTTGGCTTTCTCTGCGGAGCTTAGCTTTAATTAATTTCTGTGTAGATCCTCTAATTGCAAAAGCAATGGTACACTCAGACTGCCGTCCTTCGGCAATTTCTATCATGAAAACACTATTATCTGAGTCGAGCATATGCGGGCCCCCAACGAATCTCGAGTTTCTTAGTGAGATTATGGATGATAAGACCTTCCAGTCCGGTCATACAATCACCAGCTTCCTTCAGTCATTCAAATATGTTCCACACGCGATTGATGTGATATCTGCAGGTGCGTACACACTCATCCAAGACCTCCCCGCCCGCCCATCGGTCGGCAAGGGTATTCCTCATTCTGGTCCTATGGATCCTTTCGCCTTTGAAATCGCCAACATGCTTGTGGGAAATCCACGCGGAAAGGAAGCACTTGAGATCACGCTTAGTGGACCCGAACTCCGTTTCTTTACACCTGCCATTGTATCCCTATGTGGAGCCCCAATGGAGGCATCCTTGGATGAAATCCCTTTCCCAATGTGGACGAAGGTCAGAATTGAAGCCGGGCAAAAATTGAAAATCGGAAAGACTACTGGCGGCGGTTGTCGCTCATACCTTGCAATATACGGTGGATTTCCTACTGTTGCCAAGTACTTCGGTTCGAAGAGCACCTCACCTCTTGTTGCCATAGGTGGGTATCAAGGCCGACAACTGGCTCCTGGGGATCTACTACAAACAGTCGCCCATGTCCCGGACAATGTGGAGCCAGTTACGCTACCCGAGAGGCTGAGGCCAGTTTATGACAGCCACTGGGATATACTCGCTATGGTCGGCCCACATGACGAGGGGTATCTTCTCCCAGAAGACATCGGAATGATTTACTCCACTAAATGGAAGGTATCACACAACGCAAGCAGAAGCGGTATCCGATTAGTCGGACCCGTTCCCAAATGGGCGAGAAAAGATGGTGGACAAGGTGGAGCGCATCCCAGTAACTTGGTCGAGTATGGTTATCCTCTGGGCGCCTTGAACTGGACCGGTGATGATCCTTGCATTTTCCCGGTCGATTGTCCCAACTTCGGTGGCTTCGTGAGTTCTACAACTGTCATCCGGGCTGACTGGTGGAAGCTTGGTCAGGTAAAGGCCGGTAATACTTTGAAGTACGTCCGCGTCGGACTTGAAGATGCTCTGGAGCAGCGTGAGAAGCTTGGTGATTTCCTCAGCTCTGCTGAGAACGCCATTAAGAGCGGAAAGGGGTGGGATCAGATTCAGTTCCTAACAACTCCCACCAAAAGTAGCAGTAATATCGGCAAAGCCGTCATTTGGGAAAAAGAGGGTGATGGTAATACCCCACTTGTGAGATATAGGCAAGGCGGAGACGATCATTTGATCGTGGAATATGGGAATGAATCCTTTGATCTCAACCACCGATGCCGCGTCACGGCTCTAGAGCAGACACTTCGAAGCACTTCAACTAGCCCGGAAATAAGCAAATACCTCACCAACACTGTTGGCTGCTGCACAACGCTTTTGATCTTCTATGACGGCTCCAAACTCCCTCGATCTCAACTAGTATCTTATCTCCAATCTCTCGAAGCCAAGCTAGGCGATCTTCGGCAGTCAAAAGTTCCCACCCGTCGGTTCAAACTTCCTATCACATTCAAGAGCAAAGAGCAAGATGAGGCAACGCAGCGATACATGGAGACCCAACGCCCTCATGCTCCCTACCTACCAGATAACCTTGCTTTTGTAGCCAAGAACAACGCTTTCACGCCGGAACAACTCAAGCGAATCTACGTAACAGGTCAGTTCATGGCTGTGGTGGTTGGTTTCTTTTGTGGAAATACAGTGTCTTTACCCGTCGATCCCCGACAACGCATGAGCTCTCCCAAAATGAACCCCTCGCGTGTCTTCACCCCAGAAGGAACCGTGTCATGGGGAGGAAGCTGCATGTCGATCTACCCTGTTGACTCACCCGGTGGCTACCAGATGACTGGTCGGACCATTCCATGCTGGGACTATTATGGCTACAAGAACGGATTCTCGAGTGACCGGCCGTGGTTATTCCAGGACTTTGATCTCTTGACCTACTTCGAAGTAACCGAAACCGAAATGGGAAAGTATCTGAACGACTTCCGCTCAGGAAGATACCAGTTTCAATGGGAAGAGGTGGAGTTCGACATGGCTGCACACAACAAGCTTCTTGAAGAAGCAGCAGATGAAGTCGGCGAGATACGCAAACGGCAGGCTGCTGCGCAAGCGGAAATGGTGAAGGCGGAGAAGGAGAGCTTGGAGAAGTGGCGTAAGGAGAAGGCGGAAAGTCGAGTAGATGAGAGTACAGTGGAAAAGATGCTAGATGATCTTGGTATTGTCCCAGTTGAGGCGCCAGTGGATGCGAATGTTTGGAAGGTTAGTGTGGACGAAGGGGAAGAGATTAAGGAGAGCAGTGTCGTACGTATTGCTTTCTCTTGAACTATGATGATACAAACTGATAAAACTGTAGATCGTTATCCTCGAGGCCATGAAACTAGAAATCGCTGTTCGTACCCCTGAATCAGCGCTGGTGGCATTGAAAAATGGTAAGCTTACTGTTGAGAAGCTGTTGGTGAAGCCCGGGGACACGGTGCAGGCTGGTGGGCATATTGCGCTCTTGCGAAAGCCATAGCTTATGCAACATTGCACTTCAGTTATAGCTTGTCTCCGCTTCCGTCATCGAACGCTTTATCTTTCATGTCGCATGTATAATCAATACGCGGTGAGTATATCACGTGACCATGGCATACAAATTCCACTCTCGGAGCGGAAGGAACGTTAGCCGAGGAAGCCTTTCCCGCTCGAAATTTTGATGACAAATAGGCATCTCTGACAAATCCCATTCTTCCTTCACCGATTTGCAACCATCCTGGAGTGTTTCGTTCAATTCCGCGCTGGCCTATCCAAGGGCTGTGTTCTTTGTCTGGATTCCTTTTTTGTCGCATCTTGGAGGATTTGCTATCTCACTCACATTTTTTCCTGCCTCCCCTCGGCCTCTCGCTGACCACAACACTACACACTTGCCAGCCGGTATTATTCCTTAATGTTACCTTACTAACGCCTTTGTCTATGGAATTCTCCTATCTTTAACGCGCTTGGTACCATAGACTCGTTGAATATCTAATAGATTACTCTATGTAAAACTTCTCAGTGAGGCCCCCTTATGTGCCTTAGCAAGTGGGCTAAACCCCTCTCAATCTGTGTCAATGTAAAAGGTATAACATCCTACTTGTGCAGAACTAGATAGGCAAGGTAAGGAATCGATGTTAGATTTGATTCTTGTTTTGAAAGACGTAGCGTTTGGTTTAATTCATAAATGGAATAGGCGGCTGGAGGGTGGGCGGAGGTAGTAATTCCCCATAGTGGGACCGGATTGAGTGAAATCGGTACTGCGCCATGACCGTAGCGTTTTGATCGTTAATAGCCGGATTACTCCTGGGAGTTATTTTGGTCGTGGAGCTTTAGCGACTTCAATTGCCGGCCTATCACGACATTATTGAGCCTGGAGTCTCCACCAAAGCACGTCGATTTCCGCGCTACTTTCACCTGCTCTTTTCATCACCATGCTTAAGAATACCTTACAAATTGTGGCACGGAGCTTTCCTGCTACTGTATACAAAAGGCCCGGGGCTGCTGCCTCACTTCTTCACCAGACTCCATTTCAATCATCACTGCTACCTACTACCACGTATACTCCAAATTCTCGCGCTTTTTCTACCACGTCAGCTACTATGTCTGCCTCCAAGTCCTTTCTCCAGGCCATTCAAGAGCGCCGCACCATCTACGCGCTCAACAACCAGTCCCCAAAGTCCGACAAGGAAATCACCGAGCTCGTTAAGCAGGTCGTGCTCCACGTGCCCTCGTCCTTCAACTCACAATCTTCACGTCTGGTGGTACTGCTCAAGAAGGAGCATGAGAAGTTCTGGGACAGCGTGAAGGAGGTATTGAAGACTATGGTGCCTGAGGATCAATTTGGTGCTACCGAGAACAAGATCAATGGCTTCAGGGCTGGATACGGCACGGTATGTGATCCTCTTTCTTTAGTGTGGAATTTCTGGAGTGTTCGAGTCGGAGTTGAGGGGTGTTGTTGGTGTTTGTTGCCCGGATGGATGCCCCACCAGATTGCATGACGAAATGCGACCCCTGTCCCACCATTACATTAACCCCTCATGCCCCTCACTGTGACCCCTCCTCTACACTCTCAATCATCACTACCCCAAGCCATTGGCCTCCAACAACATGTCGCTATCACTAACACACTTACCATCCAGGTCCTCTTCTTCGAAGACCCCGTCCCCGTTCAAGGCCTGCAGAAAGCCTTCCCTCTCTACGCCCATCACTTCCCCGACTGGTCCGAGCACACGTCCGCCATGCACCAGTACGCCCTATGGGTGGCCCTCGAGGCTGAAGGTTTCGGTGCCAACCTCCAGCACTATAACCCTATAATCGACCGCAAGGCTCAGGAAACATGGAATGTGCCGTTGGACTGGAAGCTTAGGGCCCAGTTGGTGTTTGGTGGCAAGGCTGGGGAGCCGAGCGAGAAGAGTTTTAAGCCGATTGAGGAGAGGCTGTTTGTTCATGGGGCGGAGGAATAGAGCATCAGTATCCTCCGGGGCTAAGAAAGACAGTGGGCGTTCTTATAGCGGAAAGATAGTCACTACTAGATCGGAATCCAACGGTTTTCAAGTCTCAACTCTTCGTTTCTCTACGCTGTGCTCATGGGGTCGTCCTAATCCGAATTCGCATATCAATCGAGACCGGATCGTCAGGGCAGGTATTTACCCTTTTTGTCACGGTGTTGCGCAAGAGAAGGTCAATCGTTATATTGATTACCCAGGTAGCTAACTTTATGAGAAGAAAAGGATTAGAGAAGAAGGAGGAAGGGGTGGGCAGCAAGCCCTAGGTAGGTGTTCTCCGGGCACTAGTGACTAAGCGACCCAACAGAGTTGTTGACCACTCACATGTTCATCATTCACTACGAAGTGGTTCAACCTACCCAAGACAACCACCCAATCTATGCAATCATGTGAGCCGTCACACTTTTTGCAAATATCTTCTATCAATCATTCCCAATCACTTTTTTGCCTCTCAAGATTTCCTATGTCTCCGCCTTTGCCCCTCAACCTTAACCATTACCTTCTCTTTAGCCGCTTCCACGGCCCCTCCCAACCTTTGACTCAATTCTAGCAGGGAGCCTTCTGCTTTGGATCATGCCCCTACGTAGAGGTAAATAAACGGCATGACCCTCAAGGCTACTGTCGTTGCAATTGTAGGATTAGTGGCCTCATACATCGCCAATGACCTTTCACATTCTAACCTCACGTTAAATTTTCCCCGAACAGTAACACCTTTTCCGGAACATCAACATAATCTTCGGGTGCGCACTACAATAAGGTGAATGTCTGGTGTGCTATGAATACATTGCGAATCATCTTTCAGTTCATTGAAATTTTTGGTTAAAAGAAGTCTGTGTAATGTCTCATTTCCCCGCTGTTTGCCTTTCTAGAATGGCATCATTTCCACTTTGCGTTTACCTCATATCAGCCTCACTTTCTATCTGGTTGAAAACGTGAGAGAACGACTCGGAAAACTTGTGGATTATGTTTTTCACATCTCTCGTCTAGAGAGATATGGACCATCTGATTCACCACTCACCCTGACTGCATGACACGACGCGGCTTTCACGTATTCTCGATGGTATACTAACCTTCATCTAGACGTCATCGGACGTTCTAAGGATGAGTTGTGACTTCATATCGTTGGAAGACCGGTGTTCAAGCCCTCTGCGCCACTCTTGATCCAACTGGTCTTCCCAGTTCAAATATTCCGTTCTTGCAACACGTTCTCTGTTCTCTCTGATTTTATTTTCGTTGGCTTTCTCACCCCCCATACACGTCTGCATAGCATTTCTCAAGGGACGGACAACTTCAAATATCATCAGCAATTCACTTCACATGTACCGGAGAAGGAATACTCACTAAACAGGATCCATGCCGAAGATGATATGCCAAAGGTATTCAAACACTCTCCCAGATATCTCGTCATCCAGTGGAGTGTCTTCGATCCAAGCCAAGAATTTCGAATATTCTTCAAGAGGCCGCTTCAGTACCTGGTTTCTCGACACAGCGAACTGCCCACAGCAGGGGACGCCTATAAGGTGCGGAACATCCCGATTTCCGAATAACTCCAACCAAGCTCCAGCCATGGCATGTTCTACCACTCTATGGCTTTCCGGTGGATCTCGAAATGGCTGGACTTCTGCAGGACATCCTGGGTTTCCGTTACAGCGCAAATTTGCATATCCATTCCTTTGGACGAAGTCGACGTTGAGATTTTGAACAGACTGTACATTATCGTAGTTCCGATTATCGATATGCCAGGCTTCCGGATAACCCTTTTCATGGCTATGGAGGAAAACAATGGTAGAGGGGAGCCGATCGTAATGTTCCACGATGTAAGTCAGATAAGGATTGGCCTCATGCCCTTTATTGATCTTAGTGTGCATTGGCGCAGTGTCGTTGTCCACGGTATATATGACATTTTGCCAGTTTGGCAGCCGCTCCGTAACCCAGGTTGTATCTTCCTTTTCGAGCTTGCCCATCACAATCACTCGGTCCGGAGACTGCATAGATCCTAGGGCCTCGGTGGCTTGTATGGACTGCCTTTGCTCCTCTGAAGCCCTTGTAATGGGGGTAGGTGATATATGGGGCGCCGTTGATGCTTTTACCATCTCGGCCGGTGCGACGGTTCCATGATGTTTGAGAACCAAGGACCAGCTCTGTTCAACCCGCTTAAAATGTGAAATAAAAAGGAAAAAGGCGAGGAGAATGAATACAGCCACGCTTCCTTGCTCCAGTTGTCGGCGAGTCCTCATCATTTTGGTTTATTCGGTAGCCGATGTTGCTGTGGAGGAGAAATGAAAGGAGCGACATATAAGTGAGTTCGGTCCTCATATTCTTAAAGCCAGAATGACAATTGACACTTAAAAACAGCCACGGCGATTATTGCAGCACAGCATCATATTTTTGGATTGATAAGCAGACAGTCACATCTCATCATTGGTTGATTGGAAAAAGCTGCGATTTAAGCGCCGTCATTACTGACGCTTGACACTCCCCTGCATTCCCAGCTGGTCGACCCCATGTTATCCCAAAACTCCTACGCGGCTCTGCCATCATATTTTCACGTATTTGGTATTCACATCGCAAGCAAATATCTTCCTCAGAATGTATAACAATGCATTTTTCAGGCCATTTAACATGCCATACGAATCTTATCTCCAAACTCGAACAATCAAAACTTCAACTTGGTCGCCCTGAGCTCAGGGTTTGCAACGTACAGCTACCCAGTTTCTGATTATTACAACGCTATTTAATCTAGAGCTGTAGCTTGGATATTAGTTACGGACGTATTTTGACATAGCGCGATGAGTTGAGAGGCGTATAATAGCTATGCCACATGAACTACGCCGCAAATAACAGACGTAATTACTTTCCATACCTTAGTAGCATACTTCCTTTGCCGTTTGAGTTTGTCCCTCTGACATACGGCTCTCCTCTTTCTCACCCAGCGTGTTGCACTCTCTGTTATACTTCGCTTCTTTCTTGCACTGCAACCTTTACTCTCGTCCATATCTCTTTTCTAATCCCACCATTTCCGCATCAGTGTTTTGAAAACATGATTGCATATATTCAATTTTTATTTTTCCTTGCGTATTCATTTGCAGACGCTTTGTGTCCACCGAACCCGCTTTCTATACCGATACAAGATATCACTCTCTCTAACAAGGCTCAAGTTCGGGGTATATCGCTCGCTGTTGGGACACCTGATCAAAACATATCATTCTTTCCGAACGCGTAAGTAGCACAATATCTCACAAGCCGGGGTTACGTCAGCTGACTTCGACAGCGACTATAAGAAACCTACATATATGGCTCCAATGGCTACTGTGACAAGACGATGTCCGCAGTTGAATGCATGACATTCAGGGGCGGACAGTACAATCGTGACAATTCCTCGAGCAAATTCTGATCCTAGGAGTGGACGTCAACACGATAGTTTTGACGCACAGTGGGTTGCCGATGACCTACGACTCGCATCAAATTTGAGTCTCTCTAAGTCCGAATTGGGGATACCGAAGGATTAGACAAGCAATATAACGACCTACTACTTCAGTCAAGCAGAACTAGGGCTTGGTCACAACTCCTCTTTTCTCTCTACGCTCCGGTCCGCGGGCCGTATCAGTGCCAGAGCTTTTTCGTTCTTTTGGGGTTGGGTCGGCAGTCCTAATAAGAAGCCCGGGTCGTTAGTCCTTGGGGGAGTCGATCAATCAATTGGCGGAAAAAGCGAGAACTTCACTACGCCTTTGTCTTACGGGAAATCCCCGTGTGCAACAGGAATGCTCGTCACCATCAATGACATATCCCTCAACTGGCCCAACGGAACCGATTCGAGTATTTTCATGGGCTCACAGTCCTCGGTAATCCAAGCTTGTATAGTTCCGAATTTTGCAGGTTTGATGACTTTACCATATGAGTACTGGGTTAAATTTGTGGATTTGGCGGGTGGAAAGCCTGCTACTGGAATAGGGACGCCTACTAATGGTAGAACAATCGGGATAAATTTTTATACCATGCTGTTCCGTCCGGAGGACGTGTACGGATGCCCCCAAAACCTGAAGTCATGAACGGTTTGCTGACAGATCTACTCTGCACAGGTTCTATGGCGACTTAATTATATCGATCCAGAATGGTATACGGATACGTATTCCCAACACGGAACTTGTAGTACCCGAAATGACGATTGCAAAGGACGGTCAGGTGGAGGCGAACACCTTACTCCGTAATATCGTCATCAATTCAATCCAAAACGTCAATGAGGATGACCTGCCTCAGCTCGACCGCCTCCTTTTTACTTCGGCTTACCTCATGGTGAACCATGACGCAAATACTTTTACATTATGGCAAGCTGACGCTGGAGCTGGGTCGCCGGAACTGAAAGCTGTCGGAGAGCATGGAGAAGTGATCGAAGAGTTTTGCGCCAACACAACTTCTCCAACTAGCAACGAAACCTCATCACGATCTGAGACTAGTCCCTCGTCAGCATTATCACCTGAAAAGAGGGATATGTCTGGTGCAGTTATTGGCGGTATTATCGCTGCTGCTGTGGGTGGAGTAGCAGTGCTTAGCTGCATCACATTCTTTTTCCTTAGAAGAAGGAGGAGCAACCGTGCGCTTGTTTTCGAGGGAGAGAATATTTCTATGTGGGAGAAGCCACCTACACCCCCGTATCACAGTCGCCCCAACCTCTTTTCACCTTCAGAATTACCGCCATATACCGAGCGGAAGGTGGCGCAGATGGAACCGCAAGAGCTAGATTCCAGGATCTTGGAGAGGTGACATGAATCAGGGGGTAGCTTGGATGTTTACAAGCGGTGGTGTCCTATCCTCCTCTTTATATTTATTCTTGAATGTAGAAAACCAAGACGTAAATGTGTGGCAGAGGAGCAGCAGAATAATGGACTGGCATATGGCTTTGCTTCGGACTTTAACAGGCCTTAAGAAACGTAGGTGTAATGGATAAATCCTTGTTGTATACGTTCCACATTTTTGCTTCTGATCTTATATTTTCCCGCAGCCTTCCTCCTACGTATATTATAAGTTATTATACCGAAATTCATCTCAATATCTTTATTTTAAACTTCAAGGGGTAGGCCGAAGGCAATCATTATTAGAAAGATGAGGGGCGGGGCCGCCTTAGCCAAAAAAGGGCCAAGTGGAGGGTATGGTGGATTTGACAGGTAAACTGGTAGAAAATGTAGAGTAAAGTTAATTGGGGAAAACGGATAGAAAAGTAAGAATTATAGGGGCTTTTGTAACTCATTTCGGAATCACGGTCGGCAACTCTCTTTAATCACTGTCTCTATTAGTTTTCGAGTATAAAAAGTATTGGTAGTAGAGCATGATAATCAGTCAAATATAGACCCCTCGAGGCAAGCAGTAAAAAAGATTGGGGGCGGACTTTGGAGGTGGGTTTAAAGTTTAGGTCGGATTTGGAGAGAGATTTAAATTTTAGGGGACCGGTATGGCGGATTGTTTTGGGGGGCATACTTGTACAGCATCCGGAGATGCAAGTAGACTGAATTTAGAGGTGGTTGGCATTTTGACCAATATCGAATCAGTAAGACCTTGTTCAGGAAAACTTGGGGATTAAGAATACGCGCGCCAATCTGATGACATATTCGTGTTCATTAATTTGAAAAAATAAATCTTGATACTCATACCCTAGAGGATATCATTAGTTCTGGCCACATTTATTTACATAAAAATAAAAGGAGCCGTATTAGGGCCCCTGTCTCCCCAATCTAATGTAAATGCCTTCCCTATTAGGAGATTCTAACTGTGGACGACTTCACACAATTAATTAATTAGTAAAAAGCATACCTAAGCACAAAGTCATGTAATGTTCACTAGGGAGATAAAGCAAAGTGTATTATTATAACGGTCTCTTTCTGTATTTCTATTTCTGTATTTTAGAATTCACAAAGTTTAGGACAGGGCCAAGAATTAAAACAGTACTACCTACCGAATCACTTAGGAGTAATCGCTCCGGCTTTCACTTTTGCGAACTTCAAAATAAGGCTTGTACGGCATGTTTGAAATACCCTTAGATTTCAGTTCTTCGCGTACTAATAGTCGCTAAGGACCTCACTGAAGGAAACGTCAAAAAAACTGGTTTATCGCATTAATTGCCAGCGAAAATGCCTATGAGGCAAAGTCACCGCCATGGCGAAAGAGGAGAAAGCGGAAAATTAGAGAGATTTCATCTCACTGCCTCTAATGACGTAAGCAACGATATCGAAGAAGTGGACATCATAAGAATAGAGGGTGATGGCTTGATTGGCAAATCCCACTCGTTCAATACAAGCAAGCCGGACATTATCATTTGACAGTGGAGTTCAGGAAGGAACCGACAGGGGCAACAACCTATTGGGCTTGTATAAATTTTCTGGATTGTAAAGTTAGTAAAATTCAGTTTATTTGTGGTGTTGCAGTATGGCGCAGCTTTTACCACACTACTTCCCCAACTCTGGATACCTGTCTCTCATGTTCCCTTTCATCAACTCTTCTTTCTTTGGTACTACCCTTGTTACCTCCATCTTCGTCTTTCTCCCTCACCTTTGGGGTTATGCTCACTTTGTGGGATTGTGTATATATCTAGAGAACCGAAGATCCTGTGGCGGGCAAGAAATCCACAGATAAGTGCCCTTGTGAGTGGTAACAAGAGTTGAATTATAACCAGCCACATAAAGGAGGTGATGTTGAAAGGAGGGTCTAGCCAGAGACTGTGTAGTGAGGTCGGCAGAGAATCTTACTAATCTATTAGTAAGCTAACTACATGGCCAGTATTATAAACCTGAGCCAGGTGACGAACCAGTACCGTCACAGGTCCTAAAGCTTCGTTAAGAAGTTCCAGAATATTCTCTATGTACTTGTGGATCCTTGGAAAGCACTCCATTGCGCAACCATAGCCTTAAAATATTGTACACACGGACGCATCCAAGGCTGTACCAAGCTAGGACTTTGTTAGATTGTGGAAACGTACTACGGTGTATCCAGGTACTGTCTCCTTCATCTCCAAATTCACTTGCAAAGCTTTCGATTACGAATATGCAATCTACCCACTAAAATTTCGGATTAAGAGCCGCTCTACATATTACTCACAAGAGTTCCAACGTCCGAAAAAATTGCCCCTTCAAATCCCACATCCAGCGATAACACAGGCACTAGCTGTATGCACATATCTGATCCTTCCCCCTTCCACCCTAAACAAATGACTATCCGGCATCGGTGCCTCCCCCTGCGTGCGATCCAAGCCGGGGAATCCTACAAATATATCCACCACGCCTAATTCTTCATCCACCACATACCGCCGATATGGCACAATGATTGTACTGGGCCACTCCATAGCACAGTCATCGCCATTCAGTGTGCCTCTTGCAGGAAGCCCACCTTCAACACGATAGCACGGCGGGCCCCATGGAACGGTGACATTCGCGTTGCCGAAACGATTGAAATACGCATCACCAGTGGCTTGGATCACGGATCGTGAATCCTGTTGAGCTGTAGGAATGGGATCCCATTTCTCGGGTGCGTTCAACTCCAGTGTACCTGTCGCATTGAACAACCAATCCCCCTGATCCGTGACAATGCTCTCAATCAACGAAGCCTTTTGGTTGTTCTGCCCGAATATCATGCGCGTGTGTATAACGTAGGGGTGCGGATCTGTCGCGGCGATAATCTCGGTGAAAGTCGCGCATTGAACGGTGTCATGGGCGCTACGCGTAAAGTCAATCTTGATGGGCTGCGAGAGGGTTGAGTTCCGGAGGCTCATTGTGCGAGCGTTTTCAGTATAAGAGAGGTTGAAGGATGCGAGCGCTGCGACGGCACTGCTTTGCCCGGTCCTTTGCGCCATGATGTAGGTGGATGTGGCATTTTTGAGGAAGTCACGACTACAAGCTGCTGCCGCAGAGCTGGCAAGAGAGGTTAGAATGAGTGGGAGAATCATAATGAACTTGGTTCGAGATATGAAGAAAAGGAAAATAGGAAAATAGGAAAAATGAAGGATGAGCTGGTTGAAGACTAAATATCCCTCTTGATTAAGATGCAATGACAAAAGAATGACCTAAAGGATGTGGGACAGTGGTTTGCTGGCTATACCAACACAGCGGTTGAAAATGGGACTTTCTGAGAGCTCTTGTAAGTATGTGGGGCATTGTTGAAGAGGAAAAGTCAATTCTGTACCTTCATTTACATGAGTTTTAGTTTAACCGATCCAAAGAGAATAGAGCCTAAAACGAACCCGCAAGGAACTAAATTATATCTGACATTTCCGGACAATAACACCGTAGGCTGCAAAGGGTGCATTTGGATGGCGTTCCATTTTTGTCCATTATGTTGGAGATTATACCGCGCAAGCTTCTTGGTCATGTAGTCACGGCACGAACGGCCCATCATGCGAATTCACAGGGAACTGGCAAAGCTGCTGAGATGAATGCAAACTTTTTTTTCTCTCAATCACCCATCTTTTACCGCCACCTATGCAGGGAAGCGCTAAAGAAGTTCGTTAGGTTCGGTCAGGATCAGCAACAGATTGTATGGCATACCAGGCAATAACACTGCCCACCCCTTCAAAATTTTACGACTACCCGCCCCTATCAGCCTTGTCCGGTAGCTCCCAACATCCTAACAGCCATGCTCAGCTTTCTTCCAAGGTACCCTTTATGAGAGCGGGATGTGCAATTATCCCTTTTTTCTGTCTTGAATGAATACATTGTTTTCAATGCCCCTGGCCAGAAGTTATTGCACATGATCCTATCCAGCAGTTTCTTTTCTTCCAAGCAGTGCATGAACAAAAGATAGTGAACCAAAGTTGAAGATAGTAGAGTCCTACAATCCGGTAGCTTGATTGAGCTGAGAATCCACGGTAAAAGGCGTCTTAGAATACTGTTACTGCCTTTTTAAATCGACGCCAGATGTCAGGTATTCAAGTCCTCGCATCAGAGTTCGCCACAGGTCGCTCACAACCCGCTATGGCTGGTATGGGAACATAACAGCCTCCCCTACCGTAATATAGTTTATTGCAACCCGTGTAATAATATCCTCTCCTTCGGCATAGAGATAGGTCCTGGTGTTGGCGAGGCGAGGATGACTGAACCGCGACTGCACTGCGAGTAATCCCCGTCTTGGAGATTTGTCGCTTATTTGGAACCAGTTCTGGATGAAAGACTATCATTCTGGGAAGGGTTTTGGTGAAATGGTGGTTTCGTGCCGAATATCCTCATCCTTTTCCGGGAGAGGTTTGGAGTTGAAAGGAGGTATTTATGGGGGTTGCGATACGACGGTAGACTGAAACGTAACATGCACACCTAGTGAAATAAACAAAACATATGACTTACGCTCTACTGAGCCTTACCTCCTCTGGCATGACTGAGCGGTTCATTTCAATCAAAAACTTGCAGCTTGTTGTGAACGGCACTTTCTAGCGATGTTCGGTGTCGCGGGGCGGATTCTGAAGTTGGAGAATCATCGTATGAGCACGTGACTCAAGCGTCTATCTGTGGCGCCTAAGATGCGCTTCAAGCAGAAGGGCCATCTCCACATACTGGCCGCACCTGCGGCTGTGTTTTACTCTCGCTGCTCGACCTTGCTACTGCACGGGATATATAGTTTCCCTTTCCCTATATGTTCCCTCACCAAAACTCTTACAGGGGGAACATATAGGGGAAAGGGAAACTATATATCCCGTACAATACCACCACTCCATCTCCTACGGTATGCGTAGTTTTACTGCACTTCACAGGTTGCAATAGAAGGGGAGGTATACTCTCGGAGGACACGTTTTTCGATGTCTATAAAAAAATTGGATACCTTTTGATCCTTTATTAACCACACAACATCGTTCCCACGATCTGGTATGCCCTAAGATTCTTGTCACTTTCTCTTATAGATCTGAAAAATCACCCTCGTTTTCTATCTTTTTGTGATAAATATTACAAGTCTACACCCTTGTCAGAAACGTTTTGCTGACTGGACTCTGCGCGCTGATATATAAAGCCTTGACAGGCGCCAGACATGTAGTCAGTCTAATTAATTAGTCATTCTCATAGTATTTAAACACGTGAACCTTCCTATGCTTCGTCCCAAGTACTTTTTCTTGCCATGGTTCGCTGCAGTACCAGCGCGGTGTCCGGAAAATGCAGATCCTGGGCTGCGCCCAGGTCGGAGAAGGAGGCAGTAGATGCAATGACCCAGAAGTCCGGTTTGATTTTGGCCAAGGTATATACGACACTAGCTGTGGGAAGATTGGTGATGAGCCTTTGTAATCGCATGTTTTCTTGAGGCAGATGCCCTTCCATTCGGTTTCCTTTCCACAATCATTTCTGGACTTTACTGTAGTATTTATTTTCTCTCACTCTCCTGTCCTTTTCCCTTAATCTCCTGTCCCTTTCCCTTAATCTACTGTACTATCCTTCAATTCCTGTTCTTATATATATTGGTATCAATTCTAACTTGCAATTAGACCAACAGATTGTGCAACACTCATTCACGAACGCGTCGAGGTGTCCTAAGAATACTATATACTGTATGCGCCTGGGGCACACCAAAATTGCAGCGATCCTGGACTCTTTCTCAGAGTAAGTAGGTGTTTTTCCTAAATTAACCTTCAACGACACATCGACAGGAAGCCCCTCCGTAAAAATCAAGGAAGGAGAAAGACTTAGGATTAATTATGTTACTTCCATGGGACAGGTTTTACTGAAAATTTAGCTAAAGCTTCAGTAGGTTTTTCATATATAAATATTCCAACTGGTAGCTGGTGAAATAACTCACCATAACTATATTAGAATGGTTATGTTGAGGAAAAGGCAAAGATTTTGGACGTTGGAGGAAGGCTCCTCTAGTGTCGGGTTTACTTTGCTCTACACATTGATATCACGTGTTCATAGACCCGATTGGGAACCAGGTAGCATGTTAATTTGAATTATAATATATAAATATTCCAATAATATTGAACATGATCCTCAAGTCAATACGCGAAAATAGCTGACAAAACAGTGCCTAATCGAACAGACTATCTCGATCTTCTCGAAAGATGTCTGGCAGAAGAACTCCCCATGTCCACTGCAGAGGCTTCGGTCAAACCTCAGCCATCCGCTCTCTTGATGGATAATGAAACCGGAGTGGCACTGTTGGCCATGACCACTACTAGCGGAGATGTGAGACTTGATATGGGCGAAGGATTTATCATGGAAGACCTCCAGCCTCTGATTACGAGAGGATTTAGTGTTCTGATGCTCCCCGCATATAACATCAAACCTTTTATCCGTAAGATATAAATTGATTGTTAACCAATTTCACCCCCTCCTCCCCAAAATTCAGTGAACGTACTACTCTTTAATTTAAATCTTTTTATTGCAAGAGAAAAGATGATTTCTACTTATCATGCACAGGCTGCAGCAGCTGCAGGAACAGGGCCAGCTCTCCCAAATTCGAACACTCCTAGCAGTTCGCATAACAATTCAGAAGTCATAGTGGCTTCTTCGTATGAAGTTATTTCGCGCAACGAATCAGTGCTAGCGCCCCAAGATTTCCTTCAAGCCATGGTTCGCAAGCCTATATAAAAACCGAATCTACTGTCACTCCCAAGTCCCCAGCAACCTAGGACCCCTATAACAGAGCAAATTGGCACCCGACTATCCACAGTGAGATGATCCAGTCTATCCACAGCAAAAGCAAGGTAATCCAGTTCATTCACCGCAAAAAGTTAATATTGGCCCACAGCAAATTGGTCGTGTTCCTCCGCAGCAAAATAGCGATGTCCGTCTACAGCAATTTAGTCGCGCCCCGCTGCAACCCTTTGACCGTATTCCTTCACAGCAATATGGTCGCGTTCCTCCGCAGCAATATGGTATTGGCCATCCACAGGGTATGTCACTTGCTGTCCGTTAGAAAACAGATTGGGCATCCGCCGATGAACAGGAACGCTCCTCCGCTAATGGTTAGAAACGCCCCAGATAAATGGCTGGAAACACTGAGACAGATGATTGCATATGCTCGACAAATAGCTAGGAACGCTCCGCGACAAAATATGGTTGGGAGCCCTCCAGTGATGGCTAGTAGCGCTCAGAACATTGCTAACCACGCTCAGTATATGGCTATAACGCCCTACAGATGGACTTGAACGCCGTTTAATGACTTTCAACGCTGGGCCTTATGGGTATGTACAAGCAGCTTGGGAATATGCACACCCCTACTATAGGAATCACCGGCACTGCTCCCTCAATTGCACCCCTAGCCACGTAGATTATAAGATTCCACAACAAATCGTTACTGGTGATACATACACTACAGAAGATTCCCCAGCTCCTCCCTTGGATAGTGCCTCGGATGACAGTTCTGGTGGGGGAGGTTACTCGTTGGCCTGGAGTGATAGTATATTATCGCCAGCAGTATCATGTGCGTATCAATCGAAAGGGAAGTTAACAAATTACCAGAAGAATCTGGAGATGGATCATCGGAAGGATCAGATTCAGAGTAAGAGGAGCGATATTAGCTCTAAGTCGAGTGATTTTCATTAGTCGTGATACATGAAAATTCACTCCCCATTTCATATCTAGTTTTGATCCCCCTAGTGTGTCGACATCTTGAGAGTAGCTATCCGCTGCTGTCGCGGCTTCCCATTGATCCTTCCCACAGCAACCGCTGTTCTGCTTCCTTGCTCATCCGCAATCCACTTGATGGGTCCGGGTGGTAGCTTCCTTTCAGAATCCGCCAACCATTCTAATTGCTCAGCAAGCTCCATGTCCAAAATCGGGACCGAACCGTACTCGAATTCGAAAGTTCCGCCGTACTCCTTTGGGATGTTCTCAAGATCAATGGTGGAACTCAAAGTGGGCAACACATCACTTGGGGATAAGAAAACAAGCTTGCTGGCCGTCCTTGGGTCAACGAATTTCTTCAGGAGGGCCCAGATTGTGCTGAAATATGTTGGAGCATTGAGGACCTTAGATGACAAGTTAGAATGGATGGCTCTTACTGACGCATGTATAGATTAAATGATTACTTACATATACGGTATTTACCACTTCTGGAAAGTTCGTCGCCAGCAGCTTGCTGATATCCTGGGCGTAATTCCTCAAGTCTAGACCTTGCTTCAATCCTAAACGAGCGATATCCACGAGATACACTGCGTCGGATATCGGAATTTCAGGATTCTGTCGATTCTGTATAGAAGAGCATAACGGCAATATGAAGCGGGTGAAGGTGTCATGAAAGGCGACTGTTCTTTGGATCAGGTTTGGCATATCGCCCTCTTTGGAAACCGGCATGTCCCGTAACTTATTGTATTCCGTAAGAGCCGCCTTGTCAAGATCTCCGATGTCAAATAAAACAATAGGCAAACCGCGCTTGTCTCGACGACCGCTCCAATGGGGATACAGTTTTCGGGTGGCTTCATAATCTCGCACGGAAATGTTCTCATATGCCGCTATGTCGTTAATAGAGTTCCGGATCTCCACTGCTTCTTTGAATTGTTCCACAGCTCCATCAGAATTCTCGGTACGCGCCACGAAGAACCGCCTGGGAAAATCGATTTCAGATGTTAGAAGTGTTCAGGTGCATTCAAAAAAAGAAACCATGGTTACCTCAATGTTACTTCATCATTGAAGCCGTCGGAGACATCTTCCGCCGCAAGCCCAGTGTGTCGGTTCAAAAGACCCTGATCCTCGCAAAGCTGTACAAAGCTTTTAAAAGTCGAATTCGCAGAAGCATCGGACATCTCTCCAATACCACTCATCATCTAATGCAAATATAATAGCTCGATATGAGACTATGATGCCGGTAGACCGTAGTCAACGGTAAGGTAGATGGAGTTCGTGTAGGAGACTCCGGGAGATACCCCGCCATATTCGGTCGCGAGTTCGATCCGCGGTGTTTGGTTGTGCAAGGATTTCGGCTTTTACGACGATCAATAAACGCCCCGGTAGGATCTTGCATAATTTGATCTACAACGTCAAGCGTGTCGGTCTCTCCCGAGCAGAATTGTTGCCCAGCGATCCATACTCTAGTGGGTCGGGATCTCATCACCGCTTTATCGGTTGAGTCAAAAATTGTTATTGAATGGTAATGGGGAAAGCCGCTAAAACCGGACTATCGACGCTCGTTTCTTAGGATCTTTGAAGAAATCGGCGATACTATGGTCTTCTATACATTTCAACGTCATGATCTAACCAAGATAAATCCCATCTAGGCTCGGAAAGGACGACTGGACCCGTTCGGTAAAGGACTCCTTTTGCTATTCCCTAAAGCTATCACGTTGTCCTCTTAGACATGATGGGGATAGGTACATTCAACCTATATGACGTTTGGTGAAGGCGAGAAGGGACAGATGCAAATCCAATTGGTATACAGTGAACTGATGAACAGCGCTGCCATATGCAACCATGGGGACATTGATAGGGCCGGTCCTGTAATATTCCGAGTCCAAAGAGGCTCACTGCTGGATGCCGGGATTCGTAATTCAAGATTAATAACTCTCTTCTCCTTCATCATCCCTAAATGGGTCGGGATTTGGCCTGCTGTGGTTGCTATATGGGTGCCTTATGATTCAAGCCACACTCGGCGGAAGGGAGTATAGAAGTGAGTATTGGAGTGAGTAGGAGGCGCAGTTGGCAGCTATCTACTTGATTCTCCACGGAAAGGAAGTAGTAACGGCGATCGGTTCCACCTTACCTTCGAACTTAAGCCTTTTCCTGCCGACAACTAATCACATCCTATAAGGTGCAGGTTACGGAGTAAGCCTGTTACTGATAAGAGTTCTTTACCAACCGTCCCAGATCTGGTCGCACACTGGCTTAGGCCGGTCCTATGTGTGTTGCTACCGCAGTGTGTCTGGCTAATCATAGCCCCAGAGCTCTCTTCTGAGACTTGCTATGGTGCTATGACGGCATAGTGAGGTAGCAGAGATACTGAGGAACTATGTGGAACGAAGACCAAGCGTCGGTCTACATAGAATAACTAGGATCCGACCGAGCACGACACTGCATTTTCACCTGCACAACTCTGCTGTCTTGTAGCCACTTGAAATCCTATCGCTTATCCCCTTCCGGAAAATGAATGCAAACCAAGCAACCCACCAAGCCGATGGCCTCACTTCACACCTAGTTGACCTCTCTCAATACGACACTCACGGCCTTTGCGCAAATTATACGCTACGGAGACATAAGTTTGAGAAGGAAGCGAATGCCGGTTGTCACGAGGCAAGATCGGATTGGATCAAATATATCGGGCCCATCAAGGGGTTTGGGAACTGCAACCCCATCAATGGCAATTTCACCGCTGTAGTCCTCCCACTCTGCAAACCAGAGCGAATTCGTCTTCTCGCATACGTGCTCGAATATGCATTCTTATATGACAATATTGTGGAGGCCTCAAACCCAGAGCTGGAGCTGGAGAAGGGTAGAGAAAAACACATGAATCCGCTGTTAGGCAAGAAGAACATTCAAGCGAAGATTATGCTGCTGCTTTCACAAACCGATAAGGAATGTACGAAACGAGTGATGCAAGTTTGGGAGGAGATGCTTTCCACGACTCTGAAAGACAAGAACAAGGCATTCCGGTCGCTGAAAGAATATGTTGATTTCCGGATTGTAGACACCGGAGCGCCGTAAGTTCAACCCCATGGTTAATAAACCTGCCAGTTCCATTGCTGAAATCTCATTCAGGTTTGTAGAGGCGATGATGCTATGGGGTATGGGCATGCAATTGACTAAAGAAGAAGATGAGATTCTCGCCCCCATCATCCATCCATGCTACGCCGCTCTTGGTTTGGCAAACGATTACTTCTCCTTCAACCGCGAATGGGATGAGTTCCAGAACTCTGATGAAACTGCCCTCACGAATGCCGTCTGGCTTCACATGAAATGGCAAAACGTTGGTGTTAACACTGCGAAAGAGATCGTCCGGAATGCGACGGTCGAGTACGAGCGGGAGTTCCTCCAAAACTGCGCCGAGTTTCGAAGAAGACATGCGCCCATACCCGAAAGACTGGATTGCTACCTGCGAGCACTCTCTTACCAAGTCAGTGGGAATGTTGTTTGGAGTCTTAATTGCCCGCGGTATCATCCGGAGTTCCGATACGATACGAATGCCGGTATTGAGGATACGGTGACTGCCCAAATCCTCTCAATACAAAAGCCACTTGCGACATCGACGTCACCTACTGGTATTCCTAATACAGCAATTTATAATGATGTTCATTCCAGAAGGCCTTCTTCGACAGAGTCTATTGTAAGCACTTCGAAATGCGCAGGAGCATCGGTGGGAGATAATACATCCTTGATCTATTCAGCGACTTCACACTCTCTCACCTCAGGGCGTAAGCACTCCATTGCATCAGTCAAGAGTGCCCGCGATGAAAAACTGGGAGTGAAGGTTGTTCAGGCACCCTTCGAATATATCTCCTCATTACCTTCGAAAGGCGTCCGTGATACCTTGGTTGATGCATTGAATATCTGGCTCAATATTGCAGAGGAGAGGGTTGGTCATATCAAACGAATTGTCGGCAAGTTTCATTCTGCATCCCTCATGTAATCCAATTCCAATGAATTTGAACTTCCTATGTGCTAACTGAGGACAGGCTGGATGATATCGAAGACGGTTCCGAGCTCCGCCGCGGCAAGCCAGTGGCTCACGCCGTCTTCGGCGTCGCGCAAACCATTAACTCTGCCAATTACGCAATCATTGAAGCAGCCAATGATACACGGATATCACTCGGTTCAGATGTAGTAGAAGTAGTGCTGAATGAACTACTTGAGCTCCATATTGGCCAGAGCTACGACCTTTACTGGACCCGGCATGGAAGTTGTCCTTCGGAAGACGAATACCTAGAGATGGTTGCGAAGAAGACTGGAGGACTCATCCGCTTACTTGCACGTCTCATGTTCACCAAGGAAACAAATACGAGAACCAAAACAGACGTAGAGCAGCTTGCGGCACTCATCGGCCTTCACTTCCAGATTCGCGACGACTACCAAAATCTGAAATCCGCCGAGTACTCAAGTCAGAAAGGATTCTGTGAGGACCTCGACGAGGGAAAATTCTCTTTCCCATTGATTCATTGCCTAAGCTCAAATCCGGATAACCAACAACTCCGTGAAATCCTCCAAAGACGAAGAGACCAGGGCTACTTATCCAGAGAGCACAAATTTCTCGTCTTAGAAGACCTTGAGTGGTCCGGGAGCTTGGAATACTCTCTGGAAACATTGAAGAGGCTGCAAGTTCAGATTGAGAATGATATCGACAAGTTAGACGCTGAGACGGGTCGCGAGAGCTGGGTGATGAAGGCACTAGTTCAGAAGCTGAGCGTTTAGTGACATTATGGAAGCGATTCAATTCTTTGTTTCTTCAATTAAAAGTTCAATCAGACGGATATGGTATTTGTGACTTTAGCTTATTAGTAAACGCAGGATACCCTTAAAAAGAATGGATATGATACCTTTAGCTTGCGTTGTGCCCCACCGCCAGTCACGCCTCGCTACAATCGCCTCGCAATAACGCAGCTCGCTTTCCAGCCTACAACTATTAGAAGCTGCTTATAGAGTGGCATGTGTCTCGAATATAAAACATACACGAATACAATAGCTTTCGTTATAGTCCTGCAGCCAAAACAGGCCTGAACAGCCCATTGCCTCGGAACAACTACGCTATTAAGATGCAGAAGGATAATCAGCATCACCACTTCTAAGCTCGAACGTGTGCTAGTATCGTAATGAGTTACAATAACTAGGGTTTACAGTCCCTGTGTCAAAAGTTTGCGGACAACCGGTTTTTTGAGGAAATTGCTACAGTCAACAGACATGTTTATGCTAGCACCAACCATTAAACTTCAGCTAATATACCGGTGTGCCAGCCTAAAAGACCAAATGATCCTTGACTCCCTGCTCATGTATATGGTACGCCCCAGAACATTAACTCTGGGGCAGACACAATCATCTTAGCAATACCTACCTTCAATTCATGTCATCTCTCTCTCAACACAGGCTTACATTATATCTACTTTTATTTCTTATGGCTTGACTTAGGATTTCCCACGTTGCAGATAAGCGTTGAAGCGGTAGTAAGCTTTTAGATGGTATAAGAACTGATAACAGTGATATAGTGAAATATAGTATATACGGACGAAAACAGGGCTACTGTACATTGCAGTTCCACCATTTTCATGTGATGGGATAGGGCCCATGTCAAGTCCTGCAATGGAATCTTCGGCGCCTGGTCAGGTGACCTCTTTGAGCCAGCTCCGGCACGTAATTTCTCCAATGCCAGAACCCCAGAGCAATCCCTCATAGCAAGTCTCTTACAGACTAATTGAATATCATTCTTTTAAACCCCCCTTCTCGCTGAAATTACTGCGTCGACTCCGCACAATTTCTTCTACGACACGATCATTTCCTCTATGACACGACTATTCCTCTACGACACGAACAATTTCCTCTACGACACGACTATTTCCCGATAACCTAAGATAGCCCATCCTACATCTTCTTCGGCTAGGGCTGAGTCGCCTCTAACTCTATCGTTACGGCCCTATACGAAAAGGATATTGACAATCAAATGATCGGATGGATAGATGATGTATTCTTTCTAAGAGAGTGAATCTATCTAGTTTGTGTGCAGTGCCAAGATATGTTTTGGCGGGCCTCTGCATACAAAGCACGTGACATGCTGAGATCACTCTGGATACTGGAGAGAACTAGAAGGCTACCTCCGACAGATATGTAAGCTGAGACGGCATATGGTAGGAACAACTTACTGCCGACTTGACACACAATACATGTATATATACTCAACAGTTCATTAGACCTTATGGTCAAGCACAATATGATCACTATCATAATACAGCCCGTTGACTACCCAGTTCTCGCCTCATACTGCTTCCTGGACATCGCACAGTTGATGCTCTCTTTAAAGCTAGTGCCGTTACTAAAGCCAATGTCACAACCCAGTTCTAATCCTATCAAGGCCGCGTTCGGTCCATGTCTCAGACGTCCGACTAATCTTAATAAGCACTAGCTAGCTTCCTTGTTATTCTGCTAGAGCTACAAGTTATTAATGGAGGTACCTGTAATGACGGACGCTCTTTACCATGGTCTCAAACGCGCTTTCGGCTCAGCATTATGTAACATATTACAACATCATTTGCT